>JABFAF010280190.1:12694-22827 GCA_013677275.1 Gossypium schwendimanii | reverse complement strand
ACTTACTTATCACTTTATTACTTGAATGACGTGTACACTTGCACAATTGCATTAGTTATTTACACGCAATAGAATTCTTATGAAATGAGGGATGAAGGATGTTTGTTATGGGGAATGAGTGGGGTATTTATACTTGAAGTAAATGGCAATGTTTGCTATGGGGAATGAGTGGGGTATTTATACTTAAAGTAAATGGCAGAGTTTACTAAAAATAGGGATTGAAATCCCTCCATTCTCTCCATTGCTTGGTCGGCCACATATAGTGGAAGCAGGTGGATGGTGGTTGCTTGATTTGAGCATAGAATCATGCTAAATTTAGGCATGGGTTGGACGGTTTCAATGGCAATATTTGTGCGGTGATTTCCAATAATTCTCCAAATGTAGGGACCTCCAAATAAATATCCCAAAATTTTGTTCTTGGCTGCCCAATATGCCTTTGCCGAATCAAGGCTAGACTCCCCCTTTTTGAACGGTTTCATGACCCACTAAGCTTGTTAGCCTTGTCCATCATGTATTATCTTTTTTACTAGGTCAAAGTAACACATTGATGACCCATTTAGCATGGTTTTTGTTGTCCAACATAGGAAATAAATAGCTCATGTTCATGCAACTTTATATTAAACTCCATATTATAACATCTTCATGGTTCCTTGCATAATAAAATATAACACATCAATAATTAACATGAAATAATTTAAATTTTGCACAGAATTAATACAATAAAGCTTATATTTGCATTATTTATAAATCCATGCCCATCATCGAAATATAAAAAAAATCCACTTAATTAATTAACAAATACTCGGGATTAGTATTATTATTAAGTAGAAAGGTGGTAAAAATGACTAGAAAAACCTTATATAATTTAGAGTTTACACATACATACAACAACTTCTCAAGGAGATATACACATCTATATGAGCATCTAAGGGATTATCATAAAATATTGTACAAGAGTCGGGTCTACAGACTCACCTTTACTTCAACCTGAAGTTTCTGTTTCGATTGTCCTTCCCTATCTGGCAGCAACTATTTACAACATCATGGAACTTCCATTAGAATCCCCATTTACAGGTAGTTTACTAATGTTTCAACTACATGCAATCCCCATGCAGGGCCTTTCACTCACACCCTATTGTTTTTACACCTTCCATCATCGTTACTCATTAACTATCATAGCATAAATGGCTATAAGACTTACTAGAAGGTTGAATCATCCATTGATTAAATGAGGTCTTAACTCTATCTTATCGAAGAAGAAGATAAAGTTTAGGTTAAATGAAGAACCAGAACATAAAGTAGAAAGTAAAGTGATCTTGAATGTCTTCTCCCTTACTAGATATAAACTCTTTGCCCCCTACTATGGACTTTGACATGTGACAATGCTTACCTAACCCAAATCTTCCTGGTTTCCCACAAAAATCTAAGGGAAGGTAAAAAGAATCAAATGAAGATATTTGTTGCTATTTAACCAGTCATGGAGAGGATCTAATCAATCCAAATGACTTTAACTAATCCAATGAATATGGTATTGCACCAGGGGAACTCTCTGCCCTTTTCTAGTAGACATTGGTGGCTTATTTCATCAATTTTTGTTTGCACAACAAGCCGTCTCTTCTTAGCATTTTCCAAAAGATCTATCAAGTGAAGATCAAAAGACAGAATGCCTTAGCTAGGATGGCCTACTTTAGTACACGTCAGGGTTACAAGCCCATTATCTAGAATTGGACCTCAAACCTTCATCTCAAAAAAGAAAAGTTCGTGAGGGTCACATGCAAGCTCAAAATTAATTTTGGCTTTACAATTTTATGGTTGATACACTAGGAAGATATCTACTTACAGAGTAAACACGTCAATTCTGAAATTGCTTGGAAGTAATTTAAGCGGTTAAGAAAGGAGCGTATCCTAAAATTGGGGGAGATTGTTACTATCCAAAATATTTTCCAATACTGCCTACAAGGGCTGAGTCCAAACGATCATCGGGCAAATGACCTCCTTCTTTGGGCGAATTCTCACAATGTCTCTTCGATTGAGCTGGTCTAACCCTACAACGCCAATGATGATTTGGAACGGATTTTAGTGGAGAGTTTGAATGACCCTCTCTTATATTTCTATAAGACATTGGGATTACATCCACACCACTTAAATATTATGAGTTATGGAACGTCTTCCACTCTTTCTGCTAATTGGGCTCACTCTCCTATTGTTGTTGCAGGGTTTTCTTTTTCTCATACATTAGTACTTCTCCGTCAACTCCAGCAACCAATATGGATGCCTTAGCCTTGTTAGACTCAATGTGCAAAAATGAAGGAGTTACTACCACCCCACCAAGAACAACAGCTGATAGGTCTAAGAAAAGGACAAAGGTAGAGGGAAGCACCCAGGATACCGAGGAAGTGACTGCCCACAACTAGTTCATCGCAGACTTAGGAAAGAGCCTGCTCCCTTAAGAGCCATCACTACTTCTGCTCCTACCCTTCCTCCTGTTCTAGTTGCACCAGTAGAGTCTACCATCTCTATAGACTTTACAATCCACATCTCAAATCCTCTTGTGGTCACATTCACGCTGGATACAACATGCCAAGGCCAGCTAGAAGCCTTTCTTGGATCCCTACCCATCACCACTCTATCTGGCGAAACTAGTTGACTCTTCCCATGGCGTGATCTAATAAGACCATGTCAATATCCCTTCTCTCTCGACGCTATCCATCAGCAAAATAAAACTTGCCTCGATAGGTAAAAGAGGTTATCCTTTCTTCCCTCTCCTCAAATCCTCATCTTCCCCACTCTCAATACTGGTAAGATCTTATCAAGTATTAGTTGTTGAGTATGGGCTTATGAGTTGGGCCCTTCAAGATACTTGCAACCAAAAAAACATCAAACTAGCGGACTTGGATGAAACTGTGCATTCTGGCGAATAATCATTAGCTCAACTACGCCAGACTCATCAAGAAGCTGTAAGCTAGATCAAGGAACTCAACTCCTACATCTCATATTGGAAAGCTAAATATGATGATTTAGATATCCAAATTAAGAAGATGGAGGAGTAAAACAGTTGACTAAAGGCAAGAGAGTCCTCTTGGAAGGAGAAATTCAGTTATCAAGACGAACTACATTTACCAGAGTTGGAGCATCTATGCCAAACCAACAAGAAAGCTCTAAAAAAGTACCAGGCGAACAATGAGAAGAATCTAGTAGAGGCCTTACCAATTCTACGATCCAACTTGGTCCTTCACGCCCAAGTTGTTGCGGGTCCTCTCAACTTGAGTCAGGTGAACTTCAACTACCTACAAAAGGTCAGCACTGAATCCCTTATGGAATTCAGATGGAATGGTAGCAATAAGCCAAGTTATTCATTCCCAGTGAGCCATAAATAGAATATGAGAATTTGGAAGATTCAATTGATCTTGAAGAAGTCCTTGAAGAATGCCCCTAGGTAGAATAAGCCCCTATTAACCCAATCGCTCAGCCTGTAGAGGAGGGAAATTGAAGACCTTTTTCTTTCCTTGTATTTAATTTCTTTGTATAGTTTGTATTATTTTCCTTATTTTAGGATTGAAATAATCATCTTTCTTTCCAACTGTCTCACTTACCACAACACTAACAATGTGCCAGGGTATTCATATAACAGAAGTCTTTAACTTACCCGAGGAATGAAGCCAGGTCTGGCTTATTAAGCATATAAGGCTGACTCTATCTCAACTTTCAAAGGATTAGCTAAACTGAAAGCTCTTATACCAGTTAACTTGTAATTCCTTATACCCTACCCGATTTACTAGATCCGAATATAGGATGTCACAATATTTACATACTTAACAAAATTTTACAACTAGAAAAAACTATACTGGATGTACTTATTTATTTAAAATCTTTTTTAAGTCAAAAGATTTGAATAAATGTTTATTAATTATATCAGACTTTTAAAACTAGTAATAAACATTACAACTTAAATCTTTGATGACACAGGCACATTCATGGTGTAGAATACTATTTGTCACGTTCCATAGAGTGCCTCTTTGTATGCATAATATCGCTTTTCAAATTGCCACCGTGGTGCATTCCTAACTTGGTCATTCTTGACGCATTGGTTCCATTCCAAGAACCTACATTACAAATAAAAGCTTGTACGTTCAACAGAACTTAATGAATCTCAACCACTGTTACCTTTAAACAATGATGTTGAATTTCTCTATTTTAAAATTCTGGACTTTCTTTCGAAATTTAGAGGATACTTTTGTAGCACCCAAAAATAGGGCCTAAGAGTTTTAGGGGTATTTTAGGGATTTTAGCCTTAAAGTGTTTGAAATTCTTTGACATGGTTTATCAATAATGTTTTTTACTATGGTTATTAGAAACTTAAATTAATTTTTTGAAAAATAGTTTTAAAGAACTTTAATTTTGAAAATTGGACTAATTTCTAAAAGAGCCAAAATTGTGAGTTTTTAAGAGGCAATTTTAAAATCACCCTAATATCATCCCCCACCTATAAGTTTCACGTTAGTCTTCTTCCTTTTTTTTTGTTGCCGTCCCTTTCTTTTCTAAGCACATTACAATCAATTTTTATTTCCAAACTCCATACTCTTGATTTCTTTCACTTTCCCAACATTAAACCTCCATTAAATACCAAGAAAAACACCCAAAAACACCATAGTTTTCTTCATTGTCAAGCTTGTAAGTTTTTTAGGTTTTCGATCAAACGCTCAGTTTTTCATCGTTTAAGGTAACAGTTCAATTCCTAATTAGTTTTAAATGATACTTAGACTTTTAAATGGAGTTTTAGCCATTAAATCGCATGTTTTAAATCAAATCCAAAAATTGAGTCGTTAATGGTGGATTTTGGGTTTTTGAGTAAAAACATGGTTTCAATGTGTTTTTCAATTAGTTTTGACATGATTAAGGATTTTTAAACTTGTTTTGAAGTTTCGCTAAAGAGTTCTTGAGTTTTAATGAATTTTTGAAAAAAAGCCACAAACATGTTGAAAAAGTTGATACTATGAATTGAGTAGTTTTGTGTAGTTTAATGGTTGAGAATTAGTCGTAGGTAAATAATTAGATGAACAAAATCTATTTTAGGTAAAAATATTAAGTATAGAGGAAGATATTTGAGTTTCAATTTTGTTGGTCAATTTTTCAATTTCATGAGGAATATACCTTAGACTTGCTTTTTTGGTTGGTTTAAGTGAGTATTTGGCTAAATATTGATTGTGTATATTGTGTGGTTATTATGTGTTAAGTGTCAAAACCATTGGAACCTTCTTCGAGCAAGGCAAAAGGCAAGAAAAAGCTAGTTTAAGCTTTTGGGTTTTCGGCGAAAGCGTAATCGGTGAGGGTTTGGAATCACTGCTAGTAGACATGATCCATTGTGTTAATTGGGAGCTTAGGAATAGCCTAAACCCTATCCTAAGTTTTGAGTGTAAGCTTTCTATTTCTCTTGTCTTATTTTGGCAAATTATGTGATTAAATGAATAATTGTGGATTGATTATTATGATGAGATATTGTGTTATGAGACATGTGTGATGATTATTGTGAATTGTGTTGTGGGCATGATATACATGTCAAATGATAATGATAATGATATGCTAATGATGAAAATATATAATGAAAGTGAGGGAAATTTCGGTACGAATATATGTGTTGAATTGTAGAATGTGATATTATTCTGACAGGTAATATGTGATAATACTTGTATATGATATATGATATACTACTTTTAATGCACATATATGTGGTCAGATATGTGATGGCTCAATGAGCATTATTGTGGCACTTAAAGTGCAATTAACTATGATTTCGATAAGCTTGGATTGTGTACAGGTTGTGATGTAAATTGATGAATATGAACAAAGATTTTGTACATTAAATTGGTAATTACAATGTGTAATTGTGGATATTTTGGCCTTGTGACCTTATGAGACCGTTGGATATAGTTGGCATGTCATAGGATTGTGAGTACTAACTTATACGTACAGTGATTTTGGGCGTTGAGGCCCTAGGACATGTTAGAGGGATAAGGGAATGTGAGCTAAGCTCTATTCAACGAAACATGTGAGGGGAAATAAGGAGAGTGTTAGCTTTATGCTTCACTTTTGGGACGTGTTTGACTTTATGAGTCTATATGATGTGTTGGAGATCCATTATTCCAATGAGTGATGATAGAGCTCACTTTTATGTTTCATAGCTCAAGTGTCAAATTATCTTAAATTATGAATATGTGTGTATTGTGATGTGTTTATATGACATGTGACCATTATGCAATTTATCTATAAACATGTTTTTGAATATTGCAACATATGCTTGGATGTTATGTGATTATATGAGTATTGCGATATATGCTTAAATGCTATGTTATTATATCAGTATTGCGATATGTGCTTCGAAGTTATGTAATTATATGAGTATTGTGATATATGCTTAAATGTTATGTGATTATATGTGTAATATGATATATGCTTAAAACTGAATATGTTTACCATGTAAAAGAACTAGTAATAATACACGAGTAAGTATAATATGACACTAGAGTTGGAATTGTTGAAGTTATGCTATATGGTTATTTCATTGATGCTTGATGAATTGTTTGCATTGTGGCTATTCTGAGCATTCACTGAGCTTGTTAAGCTCACCCACCCCTTTCTTAAAACCCTTGAAAAGTAGTTAAGTGTCAGTGTGCGCGGTGTGGTTTCTAAGGAGTGATCCAAGCAAGATGTTAGCTTTATTTCGTATGTGTTATTAATCCGTTTATGTTTTGGGGAAATAAAGGCAATGTGGTACAATTGTTGCATGAATTTTTCCATGATATATTGGATGTTTCCATAGTTTACTATTCTCAAGATTTAAAGGTTTGAATTGTGATATATTGCTTATTGCTCGGACTTATTCTCGATGTTTGAAACTGTGATTATAGTAGTTTTGACATTTTTTGATGATGATATGATAGCATGATGATTAGACACTAATTGGTATAAGTTATATATTTGAAATTATTGTATTTTTTATGACTGGAGCAGAGGTATCGATATTTGGGTTTAATATCGATATCTCCATGATTTTTGAAATGTGCAGGAATTAAAATTGTAAATTGGTATCGATACCCTATCACAAGTATCGTTACTCGGTGTAATTATAATGATACTTTTGCAAAGGTAACTATATTTTCTGAGACTTTGATTTTAGATGAGAAACAGAATACTGATTTGGTACCAATTTTGCAAACGGTATCGATACCATGCCAGGAAAATACCAATACCTACGTGATTGTCTTGGAAATTTTGCTAAGTGATCCTAATGCTTGTTCAATTATTATTATAAGTTTAATTAAAGTATGTTTGGCATGTTTTAATGATGATTGATATATGTTTGACTAAAAATTTATAAGATCATTGATAAAAAGGATGATTTCTTAATAATGTAACAATTTGCTGTGAATATCACATGAGATGGTGGTGTGGCATTCTGATATTCGGGCTTGGCGACTAGGCCAGGTATAAGGTGTTACAACTTTTTTGATTTCTAGCGGATAACTATACAGCAACCTTTCACTTGACCACCTTGTATACGTTCCACTTGATTGGCGGATTACAAACTTCCTACCTTACAACGAATCCCATTTCGCAATCGTTTAAAGATAGAAATTGGATACATTTCTCAGAATGATATACCCATGGACATTGCTCTCGACAGATTCTTATATTGGCTTTTTACATTTTATAAGGTCGTTAGTCACACCATACCTCTGATTTGATCTAGCCAAATGAACTTGGTTTGATAAATACCATATTTTTTATTACACAATCGAAATCCAAATGACTCTAATACATAATGTGAGAATTTCTAGGATGGGCGGACACGTATACCATCCAAAATTTTGGATATGCCAAGGTCTCTATCCTAACAGTTCACTAGAGTGGATTCATTAGTTGAGTACACCACCGAGATCTCTTTCAAAAATGACTCAAGAGCATACCTAAATCTTGCTACAAAGGTGAACTAACAACTCGCAATTTAGTGTTACAAAATTCACCTTACAAACTCCTCAGATGACTTGCCACAAAGATTTCCCAAACAATGCACCACAAAGGCTTTACACATGAATGGCACGAAGGTTTCCTAAACAATTCACCACAAGGGCTTTACAAATGACTCACCACAAAGATTTCCCAAACAATTTGCCACAAGGGCTTTACTGATGACTCGTCACAAAGGCTTCCCAGATGACTTGCCACAAAGGCTTCCCAAACAATTCAACACAAAGGCTTGGTTTGGTTTACCACCAATGCACCACATAAACTATCGTGTTTAACGATATGGATTTGCCTGAACTCAACATCACCTATGGTTTGCCCATCATCATCTTGGGACATGCAAAACGTAAGTAGACAAATGCGACTCATCCACCATTCCCAAAATGTGCCATCACCATGGTCTTTTCACATATTTTCCACACTAACATTCTCTCATTTTTACTGTCCCAGTGGGCCTCATGTCTACATTCTTGACAGACTACATTTCACCATACTGGTCTTTGTGTTTTCTGTCTCGAAGGACGTCATCAAAGCTCCATCGCAAGGTCTGTTATCATATCATATACTTTCTCGACACTCTACATGAACCCCCTTATCACTAACCATACTTTTTCATGCATCACTTAAATAACATAATTGACACATTTACACAAATTTCACTCATAATCTTAATAGAATCATACTTTCTAACACATGATTTCCCATGCATGCTTATCTTACATCTTCATATTCATGCAGTGCATTGTACACTTCAATACATAGACACAAATGCTTCACAGAAAGCATATACATACATACATACATACATACATACATACATACATACATACATACATACATACATACATACAACTTCTCAAAAAGATATGCATCTATATAAACATCGATCTTAAAAGGAATCATCATAATATATTGTGCAGAAGTTAGGTTTAGAGACTCACCAGAGACTTACCTTTACCTCGTCCTGGGGTTTCTGTTTCGATTGTCCTTCCCAATCCAACAACATCTGCTTAAAATACCACAAAATTTCTATTAAAATCCCTATTTACAAATAGTTTACTAATATTTCAACTACATATGACCCCCAAACAGGATCTTCCATTCACACCCTACTATTCTTACATCCTTACTCCTTAACAATTGTAACATACAAAACTATAAGACTTACTAGAAGGTTCATTCGTCTACTGATTAAATGGAATCTTAGCTCTAGCTTAACGAAGAAGAAAATAACATTTGAGTTAGAAAGAAGAACCAGAATATAAAGTAGAAAGTAAAGTCATCTGAAATATCTTCTCCCTTACTAGATATAAACTCCTTGTCCCCCTACTATGGACTTTGACAAGTGACGATGCTCATCTAAACCAAATCTTTTGACTTTCACCCAAAAATTTAGGGGAAGGTAAAGAGAATCTAGCGAAGATCTTCGTTATTATTTGACCAGTCAATGGGAGGTCCAAATCAATTCAACTGACTCACAAGTAATCTCGTCATGCTAACTAACTTGGTGTAACAGCCCGTGTTCGGTAAAATCAGAATAGTGGTTTCGGGACCACAAATCCAATTGCAGAAGAAAAATTATTTTTATATTATTTTAGGGTCTAAAGTATGATAGTAATGCCGTCTAACAATTTCACAAATAAATTTTACCGATTACATGTTTAATTTGATACATGACCAAATTGCACAAAGTGCAAAAGTTGAGTTCTAATATCTAAAAGGAATAAATAGCCATGGATTCAAAATTTGAGGACCTTATATGGCACATAGACCATTAAAAATGCTTAGTGATTAAGGATGATGATTCATCCATGGAAAATAAAATAAAGAAAATGATGAAATTGGAAATTGAAATAATAAAAGATGATATATGAAAAAAATAAAAATATCATCATTTTTATCATTTTTCCCAAATTAAAAGCATGGAAACCCTAACCATGGAAACCTAACCTCAAGCCAACTTATTTTTCTTGGTTAGGTAAGTATTCTTGCTCGTTTTTAATGATTTTTTATTTTCGAGATCGTAATTGCTTAATCTAGCAATCTCGGGGATTAATTTGCAAAGTTATCAAGGTACTAGGGTTTTTCCATGGATGAACATAGATGAATTA
>JABFAF010280186.1:0-10445 GCA_013677275.1 Gossypium schwendimanii | reverse complement strand
TCTTTCCTATTGTCATTCGTATTAACGCATTTATTATTTTGTTATGCATATTAACACCGTACTTTATTTCTACCAATTCGTGTTACATTAATCATTACCCAATACATAAAATTTTTTTATAAGTGATATGTCGTATTTTGAGATTCGAAAAGTCGTTCACTAACTTACGGGGTTTCGATCCTCTCAATAAATCTGAACTCACGAACCTTTTTTAAACATAAGTTTTTAATAGTCTCGGGAATTATGAAGAGATTGTATTCTAACTTACGGAATATGATTTCTTTCTAAAACCGAGAAAATCAAATATCCTTCAAAATAAATAAAACTTTTGGTGTTTATTCTCGTTTCGAGGATTTAAGACATTATGTCCTAACTTACGGGATATAATTCTTTTTCTCGATTAATGTGAAATACGCACTGTTCTAATTTTTTTTTTCAATTAAGCGATATTTTAACAAAGGATAATATTTTAAATCTCTTCAAAGTTTTTAATGTTTGACACTAAGACACTAATTGATCAGCTAGGTACCAATTTTGGGTGTTACGAGGGTGCTAATCCTTCCTCGTATGTAACCGACTCCTAAACCCGTCTTTCTGAATTTCGTGGATCAAAATCGTTGTTTTAATAAATCAAGTCGTTTATAAAAAATAACCACTTTTCGAGGTGACCCGATCACACCTCATCAAAAAGGATTAGTGGCGACTCCCATGTTCTTTTTCATTTTCAAAATCAAAGTCGACCCCTTTTAAAAAAATGGTTTCGATCGCGGTTTTACCCTTTAAAAGAAAATGGTTTCGACACTAACTAAAACATTTTTTAACAATGTTGGCGTGGTAGCCTGCTTGTAATTTACGTGTATTTTATGTTGACATGGCACAATTTGTCTTATATAACACATTAACAAATAATTTTAAATTGTTGTTGATCGACATAACTAAGCAACGAATAAGTAAAAAAATAGCGGAAGAACTTGAGAAATTAAAAACAAATTTAAAGTGGAAAAACCCCTTCAAAGAGGATAAAAAACCATGGGTAAAGATAATTTTACTATAATGGTAAAAGAACAAAGAGTACAAAAAGATAGAAATAAAAACTAAACCTCAAACCCGAAAAGAAAAAACCCTCAAAATGTAAATACAAAATTCTCCAAAAGTGTTATGAGTCCTAATCTTTAATGAGTGTATTTTCTAATGTTGTAAAAGAGTCTATTTATAGGCTAAATTCGTAGGTCAAATAATAATAAAATAATCTAGACTAATCAGAGTTCGATTGAAACAAATAAAAAGAGTTTAACTAGGAGATTATCTTTTAAATTTTATTGAAATATAAGGCATACTTAACAAATCTCCACTTCAACTCGTATTTCCACAACACCATATTGCAAAGCCCGTCATGGACCTATCTTGAACTATGTAGGGAATTAATTAAGTTGAATCTGTGCTTAGAAGCTAGAAGACTTCTAGCCTTCAACTTGTGCACTGCCAAATCAAAACTAACTCGGGTCTGATTTTCACGAACACAGTAACCTAACTTTTCAAAACCTACATCCAAAAGGGAACCTCTCTTCAACCGAACGGTCATACATTTTTCCTTCCTATGACCAAGTTGCCTCTACTCCAAACGAGTTGACTTCGACTTTGTAACGGATGAGGGATGTTCGGTTTCACCGATTATTGTAGAACCTTCCAGAATATAAAGGTTGTCGGTCCTTTTACCTTTTAACAAAATGAGATTCCCAAGAGACACCTTAATGTCACTCGACTTGATATTGATTTTGTAACCTTTTGAGTCTAAAATACTTAAGTAGAAGAGATTCTTTTGTAAATCAGGTACATACCTGACATCTGAGAGTGTCCTAATCGTCCAATCGTGCATCCTAATTTTAATAGTACCAATACCAATTACCTTACTGGATGAATCGTTTCCCATGCGCACAACTCCACCTTCAACCGAACTGTATGTGGAGAACCATTCTCTGTTGGGACACATGTGGAAAGAACATCCTGAGTCTAGGATCTACTCAGACGTAAGCTCGGAGCTATTGCTCGTTGACACTAACAAAAAACCATCACCGCTTTCGTTGGCCAAATTAGCACCAGCTACATTTTCCTCATTAATCTCAGCAACCATTTTATTTCACAGTTTATTATAATTTGTTTTGACGTGAGCTAACTTCTTACAATAGCGACACTTTTTTTTTTCACTTCTTTGATGCTATCAAAACAGAAGCTTGCCTATTTGTCTTACTATCTGAACCAAACTCATTGTTGAGTTTATATTTACTCAAAAAATGACCCTTCATATTCTCAAACGAGAGTTTGTCTCTGCCATAAATCAGTCTCTCTAAAAGACTTGTATGAAGAGTGTAAAGAGCACAAAATAGTATAACCTGATCTTCATCGTTAATCTTAACCTCAACATTATTTAAATCATTAAAAATAGTAATAAATTGACTAATGTGATCTCTAAGAAGCTCACACTCGTTCATGCAAAACGTAAAAAGATGTTGTTTCAACACTAAACAGTTAACTAGAGACTTAGACGTTGTTTCAACACTAAACAGTTAGCTAGAGACTTAGTCGCATAAAGAGTTTAAAACATTTTCCATAAGGCGGATGAGGTTTTTTCTGTCAATACCTCCTATAATACCCTATTCGCGAGGCACAACTGGATTGCAGATAGGGTCTTTTCATCAAGCTCTTCCTATTTTGTCTTATCTAGATTCTAATGCTTTTTTCCAGTAACAACCTTTTTCAGGTTGGTCTGAACTAAAATTGTCATTATCCAAACTTGCCACAGATTGAAATTTGTGACACCATTGAACTTCTCAATGTCAAACATTGCTGCTGCCATATTTGAACAGGCTAATCTACGAAAATTAAACTAGCTTTGATACCACTTGTTGTTTATCGACCCGATTAAGCAACGAACAAGTAAAAAATAGCGGAAGAAATTAAGAAATTGAACATACAAATTTAATGTGGAAAACCCCTTCCAAAGAGAATAAAAAAACCATGGGCAAAGATAATTTTATTATAATGACAAAAGAACAAAGAGTACAAAAGATAGAGATAAAAACTAAATCCCAAAACCCGGAAACAAAGAATCCTCAAAACGTAAACACAAAATTCTCCAAAAGTGTTATGAATTCTAATATTTAATGGGTGTATTTTCTAATGTTCTAAAAGAGTATATTTATAGGCTAAATTCGTAGGTCAAATAATAAAATAATCTAGACTAATCAGAGTTCAACTGAAACAAATAAACAAAATTTAACTGGGAGATTATCTCTCAAATTTGATTGAAATATGAGGCATACTCAACCTAAATTAAAAAAACTTTAAAAAATAGCATGGAGTACACATGGATTGCCATGTAGACTGTCATGTTTAAAGATTAAATGTTTTAGCTAGTATTTTCATTAAAAAAAACAATCCAACTCTTTCTAAAAGGTTAATAGTCAAATTCAACTCGTTTTAAAAGGTTGATGGTCAAATTAGTTTAAAAATAAATAGGGCCAAATTGAAAAAAAAAGTAAATATTGAGAGCTAAATTTATCATTATGCCTTTTTTACCTTTAAAAAAATGTTTACATTCTTTTTGTCAATTTGGTTCTTATTTTTTTATTCTAAATTTAGCCTTCAACCTTTTAAAAGGAGTTAATTTTGACCATCAACCTTTCAAAAAGAGTCTAATTGTTTTTTTAACGAAAATTGTCGCACTCCGGTTTTATTGTTATCTTTACACATTTGTTAATAAAATGAGTTATTGGTTTGATGGTAAAATGTTAATAAAATTATCCTTGAAACTCAAGTATGATTCATTTCTCACGCATCATTTGTATCTTTTGCATTTTTTGCCTAAAACCATAGTTGTTGCTGCCCTTGCTATAACTCTAGGTATATATTGTATTTTATTTTCTATGTAACTTTTTTTTTCATTCTTGCTTTCACATTGTCATCCCTCCCCTAAAAGCTTATTTTTTCTCTCTTTTGATTTTCTTCCTCTTGTGTCGCCCTTCTCTCCTCTTGTGTCAATATCGATCAACTCTTGCCACCCCTCTTCTTTCTCTTCATATTTTCTTTTCTTCTTTTTCTGTTGCCGCCGTACCTTTTCTCTTTGCTCTCCTCTATTTTCTTCTTCTTTATTTCTTTTTGGTTTCTACCGAATTGTTATTTTGGACTGCTTATATCTCCACTAATTCTTCCATTTTGGATCCATACAAGTGTAAGTTTTTTTCAAGATCTGTCTTTATTTTCGGTTGCACAGTAGAGTGTAGGAATCATTCTTTTTTCTGATTTGTATTCGGATCTAAAAAACTGTTCTAGTTTATCCTAACGCATTTTTATTTTATGTGTTTATTTTGATGAAGGTTTAGATCCAAATAGCTCAGATATTCAGTGACATCAGAAGTTATTCGCAACTCCATCTTAAGTCGTAATAGTGTAAGTAGAGATCCTGAAAATTAGATCTAAATAGTCATTGTTTCTTCCTATTATGGTCAAACCTGTAAGGGTGTTAAAGGCTGATTTTTTACTGTATTATGTTGATGTTGTGTATAAATCTAATTGAGATCAACAGTCTTAGGAGCTACAGATTTAAGTTAGGTGATTAAATGTTAAAAATACATATTTTATGTAATTTAATTAGTCAATTTATGAGAATGCACCACTGATTTTTCCATGTTTATATTGAATTTTATACAAGGGTACAATTTGGGGCTAAATAGAAGAAAAAGAAAACAGTTCGGCTAGACTGAAGAAAGGAGCAAAGAAGGCGGGCCAAAACAGAATTTTTCCAAGATGTAATTAGCTGAAATTTTATTTTGACTTAGTGGGAGATTATGTAGAGATTTTAATATCAAGGGAATATTTTATTTCCTTGATTTTCTATGGCTAGTGGCCTTTAATTTGGCAAATTTGTTCATGGCCACTAGTATAAATAGGGGCTACTATGTTCTTTCATTCATCAAGTTTTTCATCAATCTTTCATCTTCTGAAATATAATCTTTCCTTTCTTCTTTATTTGCTGGCTTTAGTTCTTTATTTTCTTTTCCAATTGTTAATTTCCAGCCTTGGAAATATAACACTAAGCAAACAAACCTTGCGTCACCCACACCCACCCACTTACATTTCCATTTCATTTATCTAACCTCTCCAGATATGCCCAACTCCAATATGCCCCAAACCTTAGTCAACTAAACCCATTTCAACTTCAAGTCGGTGTTAGCTTCGTCAAGATTCGTGAGTTACGAACTCGAGCAATTCAATTCCTAATTTTTAGTATTTATTATTTTTCCGGATTAAGAGTATGACTTCATCAACTCACAAAGTCAAATTAACACTAAGTAAAAAAAGAAGTCGTTTGAGTTTGAGTTAGTGTGGTTAGACATACAGTTGGAATTCCGAATGAATCGATTATCTAATCGATTTTTCGTGAACACATTGGTGTACCAAGTGGAGATTACTATTTGGTTCTATCAAGGGAAGTAGTAACCGGATTTAAATGTCCCACATGGTTGAGGGCATTGGTTCGAGCTAGGCTATTCTAGAACGCAAAGCTGCCAGAGTTGTAAATCACGAACGCTTCGTAGGTTGTTCGATCGGTAAGGGTTAGTCATAGGACGTTCCATGACTAATTTACACAAGGAACAGTTGGTGCTCAAGGCGTCCTTGGTAGCTTTAACTAGCTTACTGGAAAAGAGGAGTTTATCTAATTTTGAGGATTGGTTTAAAGACGGAAAAACCCGTGCTTGAAGCTAAGCTAAATTTAACTGATTTTTCTTTGAATTACTTAAGTACTTTTCTTATTTAATTATTTTCAGCTTTTACTTTTTATACAAGTACTTTTTTCCCTCTGTTTATTTCAGGTGTCATACTTTATCCCCCCAAACTTCTTGGGCACGGCAACTGCCCAGACATAAATCTGGTAGAGAGAAAAATAATTTTCAGTAAACCTAGTCTCTGAGGGATCGACCCTACTCCCTATACTGCTCAAATTTACAAATAAGGTGTAAGATTATATTGGTGGAATCGACAACATCAATTTTGGCACCGTTGTCGAGGAATTACGACACTCACAATTGTTTAAATAGTCTTCATGACTAGATCTTCATTCGTAGATCTCGAATACGACCCAGAGATCGAGAAATCAGCACGTTTATAATAAAAAGAGATAGAAGGTCTTAAACGTGCAAGTAAAATAGAAGTTGAGCTAGGACAAAGGATCCTAGAATCTAACGTCGAGAAGTCGAGGGAAGTAATTCCTACAGAGGCAATTCAACGTGGGAAACAAGTCGAAGTGGTTGAACCTGAAACTGAACCACTTTCTGAAACGAAAGAAGCAAAAGACAACCTTGGTAAACCAGAAAGGATGGCAAACTGAACCATTCGTCATCTAGCCGTTGCTCCTAACGAGCAAATACCGTTGTGCATCAACTATCCAACCGGAAAAACCCCGTTCGAGTTGAAATCAGGCCTGATTCACCTTTTGCCCACTTTTCAAAACTTGACGAATTAAAATCCACACACTCACTTGAGAGAATTCCACGTGGTCTGCTCAAGCATGAAACCTCAGGGAGTAATCGAAGATGAAATTAAACTTCGGGCCTTTCCTTTTTCTTTAGTTGATACAGCAAGAGAATGGTTATTTTACTTACCCCCGATTTTATTACAACCTGGGATGACTTATCATGTGTATTTCTCGACAGATTTTTCCCAGCATTGCGAGCAGCTGCACTTAGAAGAGATATAGTGGGAATTCACCAAATAGAGAGTGAATCACTCTATGACTATTGAGAACAATATAAAAAATTGTGTGCGAGTTGTCTTCAACACAATTTGACCGAGCAATCACTTCTTCAATATTTCTATGAGGGTTTACTCCCTAAGGAGATGAAGATGATTGACGCTGCTAGTGGAGGAGCGCTTGTCAATATGACTCTTCAAAGGGTAAGAGAACTGATATCCACCATGGCGGTAAATTCTCAATAGTATCGACCAAATTCGGAATCCACAAGACGGGTTAATGGGGTAAACGTTTCATCCTTATAAGATAAATTGGATAGGCTTACTAATATTGTTCAAACTTTGCTTACAGAAAAGAAGAATCTGACCCAACTGTGTGGAATATGTACTATGTCTAAACATCCAACGGATTTGTGTCCAATCTTTAACGACAATTCAACGGCACATGTTGATGCTGTCGGAGGTTTTTTGGGACCTCCGCAAAGACGCTATGATCCTTTCTCCAACACCTATAATACTGGATGGAAGCCAACTTGAATTACGAAGCTATCCCTGATATAATCCATCATACCAACCGAGACCTCTGCAATCGCAACCCAAGCTGAGTACATCTCTAGAAGCTGTTGTGGAAAGACTTGCCATCGATGCTGTAAAATACCAACAGAGGACAGACACATCAATACAAGAGTTAACTAATCAAGTTAGTAAACCCTCGATGGCAGTTAATCATTTGGAATCTCAAGGTAAATTACCTTCCTAGACAGAGTCAAATTCTCGACAGAATGCAAGTGCAATAACTCTTCGTAGCGGAAAGGTTCTAGAAACAGTTCTAGACAAAAGTCATGGGCAAGACAAGGAAAGGGAAAAATAGATCTCTGATCCAACAGATAGACCGAAATTAAAAATTTAGAAACCAGTTGTGATGCCACCTCCTTTTTTAGGGAGGCTCGTAAAGGATAAGAAAGAGAAGGAGGAAAAAGAAATCCTCGAAACATTTAAGAAGGTGGAGGTAAATATCCCTTTGCTCGATGCTATCAAACAAATCCCTCGCTATGCAAAATTCCTCAATGAATTGTGTACTAGCAAGAGGAGGTTAATAGGTAATGAAAGAGTAAATGTAGGAAAAAATGTCTCCGCAGTACTACAAAAGAAAGTTCCGCCCAAATACAAGGATCAATGTATCTTTGCTATTTCCTGTAAGATAGGTAATGTAGGCATTAAAAAAGCCATGTATGATTTAGGGGCTTCCATTAATGTTATGCATTATTCTATCTATAAGTTGATTAATGCGGGTCCTTTAAAAGAGACAGGAGTAATAATCCAGTTGGTGGAAAGGTCAGTCGTCTATCCCAAAGGGTTGCTTGAAGACATTCTTGTTAAAGTTAACGAATTAGTTTTCCCTACAGATTTCTACATTATTAATATGGAGGATGATAGCTCAACTAATTCATCTGACATTTTGCTTGAAAGGCCATTCCTAAGTACTTCAAGTGCAAAAATTGACATTTTGGAGCAGAGCACTAACGATGGAGTTTAATGGCGAAATCGTGAAATTTAATGTCTACAAAGCTATGGGTCATCCTAACTCACTATCAAATATTTCTAGCATTGATATTATAGATTGTTTAACTCAATCTTATTCTAAATATCATGACTTTGATGAGTTGGAAACTATCCTTTACAGAAGCATTGACATGGATGTTTTAAGTCGTCTTGGGGAATTATCAATTATAAGAGATCCGTTGCGAGAAATTGTCAAGCACTTGGAGACGTAACCATCGTTGACAAATCGAGGTAACCAATTTGAACTATTACCTTCCCAATCTAAAATATTGCCCTCGATTTTACAGCCACCAACCTTGGAGCTCAAAGCATTACCGGACCACTCTAAGTACGTCTTTTTGAGAGAAAAAGACACCTTACCGGTGATAGTGTCAAACAAACTAACCAAAAATAAGGAGAAAAGTCTAGTTCGAGTTCTGAGAGATTATAAGAAAGCTATTGGTTGGACGATAGCTGACATAAAAAGGGCTAAGTCCATCCACTTGTATGCACAAAATTTCCATTGAAGATAACACAAAACCAAAAAGAGATGCTCAAAGGTGCCTTAATCCACCCATGATGGAGGTAGTAAAGAAGGAGATCCAGAAATTGTTGGATGTTGAAATGATATACCCGATCTCCGATAGTGATTGGGTTAGCCCGGTTCATGTCGTGCCTAAGAAAACTGGCGTGACAATGGTGAAAAACTATCGTGACATGAAGCTGAATGCAGTTTCCCAGAAAGACCATTTCCCACTTCCCTTCACCGATCAAATGCTCGAGCGATTAGCTGGTAAGACCCGTTATTGTTGTCTCGATGGGTACTTAGGATTTTTCCAAATTTCGGTGGCTCCGGAAGATCAAGAGAAAATAACTTTCACATGCCCCTTTAGAACATTTGCATATAGACGAATGTCATTTGGACTCTGTAATGGTCTAACCACTTTTCAGAGATGCATGGTGAGCATATTCTCCGATTATGTTGAGAAAATTATTGAAGTCTTTATGGATAACTTCACGGTATACGGTAACTCTTTTAACGAATGTCTCGATAATCTTGCTAAAATTTTACAAAGATGCCTAGAATTTAATCTTGTTTTAAATTATGAGAAATGCCACGTCATGGTTGACAAAGGATTAATTTTGGGTCATATAGTTTCCTCGGAAGGAATTGAGGTCGATAAGACAAAAGCAGATATTATTAACTTGTTACCTTACCCCACATCTATGAGGGAGGTTCGTTCGTTTCTTGGCCATGCAAGATTTTATAGACGATTCATGAAAGACTTCTCGAAAATTGCACAACCGCTTTGTAGTATATTACAGAAGGATAAAGAATTTGAATTTGACCAGACTTGTAAAGACACATTTGACGTGCTGAAGCAGAAATTGGTCTCCTCCCTCATAGTGCAACCACCAAATTGGAACTTCCGGTTTGAAATCATGTGTGATGCAAGTGACCGAAGTGTAGGAGTAGTTCTTGGCCAAAGAATGGGGAAAAAGCCTCATGTTATCTACTATTCTTCGAAGACTTTGGATGCTGCACAAAGCAATTACACAACTACTGAGAAAAAATTATTAGCTGTTGTATTTATTTTAGACAAATTTAGATCTTACCTATTTGGAACTAAGGTGATTATCTTTTCTGATCATGCAGCTTTGAAATATTTAATAGGGAAGAAGGAGGCAAAACCTCGACTGATTATGTGGATTCTGCTCCTACAAGAGTTTAATTTTGAAATCTGGGATAAAAAGGGATTCAAAAACTTAATAACTGACCATTTGAGTCGATTACCGGTTCTAGTAGATGGCACACCATTGAAAGAGAACTTCGCAGATGAAAACCTATTTTCAGCAAATGCAGTTCGTCCTTAGTACGCAGACAAAGTAAATTATCTCGTTACAGGTACTTTTCCTTTGGAATTACCAAGGTTTAAAAAAGATAAGATAAAGAAAGATGCTCAGCATTACATTTGGGATGATCATTACCTTCGGAAGCATTGCTCCGATTAGGTAATTCAACGATGTGTAGCAGAAACAGATGTACAGTCTATTTTAAAATTTTGTCACTCTTATATATGTAGAGAACACTTTGGACCTAAACGCACTGCACATAAAATTCTCGAATGTGGACTATTTTGGCCAAACATATTTCG
>JABFAF010280183.1:0-10699 GCA_013677275.1 Gossypium schwendimanii | reverse complement strand
GCCTTATTACAAAAACAAAACCCAACTTATAATTTAAATTAAAATAAAAGCAAGCGTGAACAGCAGCAGTTGTGTGGCCACCTTCGAGTCTCTCGCAACACCGAATCGCCTAAGGCTGAGGATTACATGCACAGTTAAAACGAGAGGGTGAGTTTACGAAACTCAGCGTGTAATCCCCTAACAGTTAATCAGTACCCATGCAGTATCAATCTGGGCCTGAGCCTATACGGTAATAGTACAGTGAGGGACTTAGCCTAAAACAGTAACAATGTGGGCCTTAGCCCAATACAGTAATAGTGTGGGCCTTAGCCCAATACAGTAACCAGTATATTGCAATAATGCAACCCATCCCAATCTAGCCAACACACCACTCCGTACCACCAACACATCATGTGGGGATAAAATTGACCAACCCAGCCAACACACCAATATCGCAGTAAAGCTACCAGTAATAGAATCGTAGCGAAGCTGCCAGTAACAGTACATGTGGCAAAGCCACCAATATAGTATACTCCCCCCACATCAGTATCTCTACCCCATGTAGTATGTCATGTCATAAATCATACGTGTATGCAGAATGTCATACTCAGTAACAGTCATATACATATCATAGAACAAATCAGCCATACATAATATAAGGCTATAATGGTCATTTCATCACCTAGGGTTATTTCGGTCATTTTACCCTTCAGGGGTATTTTGATCATTTTACCCTTCAGGGGTATTTTGATCATTTTACCCTTCAGAGGTATTTTGATCAATTTACCCTTTAGGGGTATTTCAGTCATTTTACCCTCCGGGGGTATTTCGGTCATTTTACCCTCAGGGGTATTTCGATCATTTCACCCTTTGAGGGTATTTTGATCATTTTACCCTCTAAGGGTATTTTGGTCATTTTACTTTTTGGGGGTATTTCGATCATTTTACCCTTTAGGGGTATTTCTGTCATTTTATCCTTTAAGGGTATTTTGATCATTTTACCCTCTAAAGGTATTTCGGTCAGTTGCCCACGAATCGCAAGTTGGGTTTCCACTCGAGCGATCGTACGCCCGTGTGGACTCAAATGCTGTATTTACGACTTTTCGACCTTTCACCAATCTACGGTTATAGTGGGGTGATTACACACCTAATCGTGAAACTGCACGAAGATCCACGAACACCAAATCCTACATTCAAATAAGGTTTTCCATTAGTCGCTAAGCAATAGGGTTAAACTCCCTCTTTATACCCTTAACCAACACTGAAATTAAAACATGTCTCGATTAGTCAAAAGTGACTTAACCCACCAATACTACCAACGAAAGTGGACTTCAATCTTTTAGACGGATATCTGCAGTACAAACGAACTTCATTAAACAATATTGTTTAATCAAGTGGTTGAAATCCTCACATGATCATTTATAGAACCATAGGAACATTTGGCCTACACTTAAAGGAAAGACTAGCCTACTTACCTTGATTAAAGAATGAGAGAGTTGTTTGACGACTTTAATATCATTTACACTCCACCCCTCCTCGAGGAAAACCCTAAAACCGCAACAAGTAGCACATTGTAAGGAAAGTATCAGCAGTCGATAATCAAAGATTATGAAGGTGGGTATTCGGTTTTAGGAGAAAGATAAAGAAGAGAACAGAGTGAAGAGCATAACACTTTACCGGTAGTCAACAACGCTTGAAGCACTGGAATAAAGAGGAGAAGAAGAGAAAAGAAGAGAGAGGGTTCGGTAATAAGAGAAAAGGAGAGACCAGAAAAGAAAGTGGATAACTGGAGAGGTACTTCCCAAAGTTACTAAATTTAGTAAAGAGAAACAAAAAATAACCCCAAAAACCGATACTCTAATGCCTAAAGACCAATTTCTGGTAGATGCTACCCCAAAAAGTCCCTCCAAAAGCTGAAAATGGTAACCTTTTTCCCCCCTTAGCGAAATACTCAAAGCTAAAGTCCCCCAAACGGTACAACACCACCCCTCTAATCAAATTCCTTGGTTTTCTCCTAATATCTCTCCCCTTATTCCTCCTTGATTTACTCCACCAAATTCTCCTCAACTCTCTTTATGACCAATTCAAACTCCATTTAGCAGTATTTTAGTCCAACTCCACCACCTACCCAGCTCAAGTAGCAAAATAAATACTCCATTGCGCAACCCAGGACTTGAACTTCAAACCTCACAGTTACACAACACGCCACCTTGCCACTAGACCACAAGGTCTTTTTGTGTCATAAAACAAACACTATTATTTATAAGGCCTATATACCAATGTCCAGATTCATTTAAGAGCAAAACTAAAAATTCTGCCAAGGCCAAGACTTGGACCCAGGCTTCTCAAACACTCCCATACACACCCAAATCGCTTAGGCATTAAAGCAAACAAGCAATTTTTCATAACATGCAAAAAAATTAAAAACTCAAATTTTTGGGGCGTTACACTCATCTTCAACCTCAACCACCTTGGGCCTTAATGCCCTTTAACTTCGCAAAGTGACTGTTTTGCAATGTTCTTTGCCCAAAATTCTTGGATTTCCAGTATCATTGGGAAAAGCTCCATTGGGTCTATTTTGAATTTCATTGGTTAGCTGGCCCACTTGATTCTCCAAATTTCTTCCAGTGGCATCATACTTCGCTATGTATGCCCTCAGCAGATTCTCAAAATCACTTGAAAATTCAGTTGGTGGGGGTTGTTGTAGTTGTTGAGAATGCTCCGGCGAATATTTTAGTCAAGATGACATAGAAGAGTTTCTATGGTCCACCCATTGATTAATCCATGGAAAATTTGAATGATACTGCCATAAAGAGTTGTAAGAATTGACTTACGGAGCGTTCCAATTATGATTTCCCATGTGATATTTTAACTCTGGATTCGATGGGCAATTTTCAAAGAAATGGCCATCTCCACAATGTTCACAATAAATATTCTCAAATTGGTTCGGCTGCTGACCTGTCATATTACAATTCAAACAATTAACAGTTATATTCTTAAGAATAGAAGTCATAGAGGATATTTGGGATGTCAAAGAAGTAAGCGTATCAACTTCATGTACTCCTAATACTCATTTTCTTGAGGCTGCTCGGTTGGTTGACCACTGATAGTTAATCCTGACAAGGCTTTCAATAATCTCACAAGCCTTGTTGTAAGACTTAGAAAGAAGGGCTCCATTTGCCGAAACATCCACCATCATTCTAGTATGAGCATTAAAACCAATATAGAAAGTCTTCATTTGAATGTAATAAGGAATGCCATGATGAGGCACTTCCGTAATAACTCATTGAATTACTCCCACGCCTCATATAAAGATTCTTCACCAAATTACTTAAATGAAGTGATTTCATTTTGAAGCTTGGCATTTAGAGATGGAAGAAAGTATTTCATTAAGAAACGTTCCACTAATTCTTCCCATGTAGTTAAGAAATTGGGTGGAAGGGAGTGCAACCACGCTCGTGCTTTATCTTTTAAGTTGTATGGATATAATCTCAGTTCAAGGTGTCTTCAATCATCTCGGCTAATTTGAATGAGTCACTCACTTCCGTGAATAGCTGAAGATGAAGATGTGGATGTAACACCCCCTAACTCGTATCCATTGTCGAAATAAGGTTACAAAAAATTACAGTAAAAACGTAACTTAAATCCATTAATTTTTTAAAAATTCATAAATCATAGCAAAATCCATTGAAACACATGCATATCATCCCTTATTCAAGCCCTCGAGGCCTTAGAAACACTTTAGAAATGATTTGGGACTAAATCAGAAACATATGAAAGCTTAGGAAAAAGTTAGGAAAATTCACACTGCAGGGTCACACAGCTGTGTGCCTCACACGGCTGAGAAAAACTCCCGTGTCTCAGGCCGTGTAACATTCAAAATAGGGAGACACGTCTATGTCTGTGCTCGTGTAACTCTGTTACTTTGGCTACACAGCAAAGCCATACGCCTGTGTGCCAGGCCGTGTGCCAGGCCGTGTAACACCCTGACTTGCAACCCTTTGAAACCTACAGGGGACACAAGACTGTGTCACACACAGTTGAGATACAAGCCTGTGTCTTTGGCCGTGTGGACATGAAATAGGCCAAATTCAATCCATTTCCTTTACCCTAATCAAGCATGATCCTATGAGTCAATTGCACACACATTCAAGCCTTGAAACATACCTAAAATATGCCTAAATATGACTAAATAATTACACCATTTATCCATACAACCAATATGCCAAAAGGCACCTCAACCAGAATTCACCAAATCAGCCAAAAACATAAACATATTTGTCTATAAATCAACCTTATACAACTACCTATTTCCATACCAAGCCATAACACCATTTACCATATACCAAGTCACATTCAAACATACCAAATTGGTCATTCAAAACACATTTTCACTTGATCAGATCCATACCAATTAACAAAGCATCAAAGGGCCAAAAGCACACCAACCATAATACCATATTTTCAAGCGAAACATAACAATTTAATTCATCAACATACCAAAACAATCCATAAGTGTTAAATTTCACACCATTCTATTTGTACCAAAAGATATCTATTCGCAAACTTAGAAAACTACCTAACAACTTAATTTAGTAATTTGCCATAATGTACAAAAACAACCTATAAAGCTACATATACATGCCACAACCCTAAGGAGTACAAAAGCTACCAACATCAATGGATAGTGTGAGCCAAATATTCGATTCGTTCGAGGGTCAGCAATAACGATCTACAAAATAATACAAAAAAATGTATAAGTTTACAGAGCTTAGTAAGAACATAGTAAATCTTTTAACTTTACATCTATTGAATGCAACTCTTATTTTACTTGATTGAAGTTACCGAAGTGTAAACAGGGGCACGTATGTGCAATCAGGGGTACTGAAGTACAAATAGGGGCACGTAGGTGCAATCAGGGATACCAAAGGACAAATAGGGGCACGTATGTGCAATCAGGGATACTGATGTAAAACCAAGGGCACATATGTGCAATCAAGGGTACCGAAGTACAAACAGGGGCACGTATGTGCAATCAGGGATACTGATGTAAAACCAAGGGCACATATGTGCAATCAAGGGTACCGAAGTACAAACAGGGGCACATATGTGCAATTAGGGGTACTGAAGTACAAACAAGGGCACGTATGTGCAATTCAGGTATAATTAACATAAGCATTTAATTACATGGTTATAAAATGAAAATATATATGAAAATTGAATTACACATTTAAATACTATGAACTTACATTGACAACTAGCGCTTAGAAGTACGATCGAACTAATCCGTGACTTTCGCCTTTCCTCAGTTTATATTCAGCTGGGATTTATCTTGAACTAAATAAATAATTACATTCAATTAAGTGTTAAAATCAGGCTCAATTATTCAATTCAATCTACAGTCCAAATTTATTCATTATTATAATTTTACCCCTAACATTTTAACTTCTTTATAGTTTAGTCCTTAAGCTCATAAATGGAAATTTATACAAATTCATCCATATTTCATGCTAGCCAAACTCACTAGGGACCTATAAAATCTCATAAAAATCATTATTTCATAATTTCACCATTTACTTTTACTATTTTTACATAATAGTCCTTAAATGATAATTTCATCAAAAATCACTTTACAAAAGTTATTTATTTAACAATAAGGACTCATAATCTTTCATAAATTTTCAAGAATCACACAAACACATTCATGTTAAAACCCTAATCCTTTAACAGTTTTACAAATTAGTCCCTGGGCTAGCAAGATTAAGCTACAACGATCTTGAAAACATAAAAATGTTTAAAAACGGAAAAAATAACACTTACATGCACACCAAAGCTTGCCAAAAAATCAAGAATCCTAAATGGTTTTATTTTCCCTTCTACATTCGATAAAGAAGATGAATGAATAGGAACAATGGATTTTGTTTTACTTAATTTTAACTTTATTTACCAATTTACTTATTTAACCTTTAATTAACAGCAAAATTTCATTAATACCAAACCATACATATCCACTAACTTCATTAATGGTCTAATTACCATTCAAGTCCTCTAAAATTAAAGTTTCATAGTTATTTGACACCTTTAACTAATAGAATCTTATTTTTACACCTTTTACGATTTAGTCCTTTTTACTTAATTAAGCATGCAAATGTCAAAATTTATTAACGAAATTTTTATACGACCTTACTAATATACTGCAGGAATTAAATTAATAATAAAATAAATATTTTCACATCAGATTTGTGGTCCCAAAATCACTATTCTAATTTCACTGAGAATGGGCTGTTATAGCAGATCCACATTAGGCATCCTACTAAATTGGCCCATTGTTTGAAGCATTTGGAACATCACGGGCTTCAGTTCGAATTGTGGAGCCTCAATTTTGGGTTTCACAATACTCGAATTGAGTTCATTGAAAAGAGGAACAACATATTGTCGAATGATGCAGTTTCTGTGATCGACAATAGTGATCGAATTGTGAACATTATAAGCAAATGCTCCTCCTTGATAATGCTTTAGAAGATCCATTATTACCTGAATAATAACAAAAACTATTAAAGTAAAACAAAAGAAAATTGAACCAAATTGTAATATAATTAATTTAAAAAATAATTTACTAAAATAATAGTTCCCAGCAACGGTGCCAAAAACTTAGAACAACGAAAATGTACAAGTGTACACAACTGTAACAAGTAATAAAGTGACAAGTATGTTGAGTTATCATACCCACAGGGACTATCCAAGCAAGTATTTATGAAATGTAAATTTAAGCAAATTGGACGAGGAAAATATATTGATTTGAAAGAGGCAATCTAAAAACTAAAAATTAACTAAGTAATAAACTAAAATAAAAAGTAAAATTCCAATGCACGATTTTAAAAAAAGGTTTTAATCAATTTGACATAAGTGTTAATTATTAAATTAATCAATCTTTCAAACATATTCCTATGTTGGATTAATTAATCAATTTTCATAAGCAAGTATAAGATAGAGTGAAGTAACAATATATTTCTATACTGAAACAATGTAATCACAACAATCTTACAAGTTTCATACTATTTCTAATTTAATCCACTTTACACTTAGTAGATTAAACATGCACCAATTAGATATTTTGTCCATAAATTAAAATTTCAATCTGGTTAATAATTAATTCATTTGTTACCTTACAATTATAATGCAAGCATAACATAGGCATGATTTTATCTAATTGAACAAATTACCTAGACTTATGACAACACAAAACATGATTTTAACAATTTAAGTGAATATAATGCAATCAATCTAACACAAACAAGATTTATGTCATCTTAATTAAATTAGGATCATAAAAAAAAATATTCGTGTCTATGATCACAAAATAAACTGAAAAAATTAAGAGAAGAAAACTAGAAGACAAATCTAAGTGATTTTTCGAAGCTAGACTAATGTGCTTCTCTTCATCTCTACTTCTTTTGTCAATCAAAGGCCTTTAAGATGCTTGATTGTTGCTGCTCTAAAAGGCTTACTACATCTTTATCAAGAGGGGAATTTGGCAAGGGAGGGAAAGAGAAATGGAAAGGCAAAGGAGAGTGAAGGAAAGAAGTGAATGTTGAATGAAGAGATTAGTGATGGATGTGTGGGATGAGATATAAGGAGGTGAAGGGGGTATTTATACTTGAAGATGGTAGCTTGAATTGGCTAAAAATAGCAGCCAATCCCCCTTCTCATGGCCGACCCTTGATAGTAGGGAGAGGGGTTGAGATGGCTTTGCTAATTTTAGCTTAATGCCACAAGTGAGAATGCACAAAAAGAAGGGGGGTTGGAATGGGTTTTGGGAGAAGGTTAAGGGTTATGTTGACAATTATATAATCAACTTAATTAGCTGATTTGGGCAGAAATTGGGTCGACATTGGGCTACTCTTCCCTTGTTGGATCAGTCCCCTTCAATTTAATAAATCCGGGCCCCTTTCTTTCATCAGGCTAGGAATAAATTCAACCAAATTTTTGTTGGAACAAATATATATTATCAATAGGTCCAAGAAGCTAATTTGGGGCATCCATCACTGAAAAATAATCAGCCTTCCTCATGTGTCAAATCCTCCGAAGGATGCTTCAGCAATCCATTACTTTCAAGGTAACTACTGAGCTGATTATTGAAAGTAATGGATCATAATTTGGCCAATTTAGTATAAAAACTGTCAAAAATTGGCCAAATTATGCAAATTTAGTATAAAAATAACTAAAATTCAAAATGGATTATAATTTATGTTCAATTTAATTATGTTATAAAAAGTATAAAATTCAACAGAAATTACTTAGAATTTGCATGAATTAATGTTTAAAAGGTGCTAAATTTTTTTTTATATATTTTAGTGTTCTCATTCTTCACATGATTTATTCAATTGGAATTGAGATTATGAATAATATGACTAGCTTAATCCCTTATGGGAGATTAAAGAGTGCATGGGGATGTGATCAATGAAGGATTTAGGGTTTCTCGAGAGGATTAGTTGGTATAGATTACGTGTTCTTAAACCTTAGGCTTGACAACCCTAGGAAGTTATCACAGGCTAGATGAGGTCGGGAGATAAGTCGAACTGAGTAAATTGTAATTTATCCTGGTTGAGAAAGTGGGGTCGGGAGACAAGCGAGTATCAACCAATCGAATAATTAGTTAAAGGCTAGGAAGTAATAATTGGTTCATCAATAGCTAATCCACCCTAAAACCTAATTTGAAGAAAATTACAAACCCTAAAGCAAGTTAAAATACCTGATTGGTTTATTGATTTTAGTCGTTTGTTATTTTGTTTCTTTTTTATTTCTTTAGCTATTTAATTTCTCCCTTTAATCTATTTTATGGTTTATCATAATATAAGATTTAATTAATACTATTTAGAGTTATTATTGGAAATTTTTTTTTGTAGATTTATTCCATCCTCTCTTGGGTACGATCCTGGGAATACTTCCAAGTGTTTCGTTGTACTAACTATATTACAAACTGACCTATTGGCTGTCTCTAGCCGTACCAATGTTCAGAGTAGAAATCCTGCACAAAAGCTGTGAAAAATAGTATCTGCAAGTATACGGGTCAGGTTGTAATATAGTCACAACGAAGTAGGTAAGTGCTCCAAGGATCGTACCTAAGGGAGGCGAGCACTAATTAATTCCAATCTAAAAATAAATAGATCTAATTAGTAATTTAATCGAATTATAATACGAAGAATTAAAAGGAAGGTTTTTGATAAACTATACCAAAAATAATAAGAAAGTAAATAAAAGAAAAGTAAATAATAAAAATCAAGAAATCAAATAATCAAATATATATATCAAATCTGGGCATAGGTGATTAGCTCGCTTTGGTAATCATAATCAACTGTCGTCTTGGGCTTCCTTGTCAATCAACTAGCTAATACCCCAGCAGGATCTTCCGATACGTCCACTAAAATACTGAGTCTTCAAGGACTACTTATATTTCGACCTCATAGTCCAGACCGATTTAGGGTTAAGGTGTTTACAGATAGGCCATACTAAATTTGGGTTGATTTCCACCTTGATGACTTCCTAGGGTTGTCAGGCCTAGGGTTTAGATCCTTCTTTTTCCTGAACAACAGATCCGTTAAGAAATCCCTACAAAACAGTTAATTATTCATACGTCCACTTGCTAATCCCCCATAGGAGGATTAGTTCCTCATGGATCTAATAAACTATATAAACTTGATGGAAAGAATGAAGATATAGAACAATTTAAGAATAGAGTTTAGAAGAAGCCTTATTTGTATTGCTATTAAGGCATAATCCTCGTAAAGTTTGATAGTAATTCCAGAATTTAATTTCTCCACAAAATTAAACAACAAGAACAAAAATAAAATATAAAACCTAAAAAAATGGAAAAACTAAAGACTAAATCTAAAGAGAAAATTATATAATATGAATGGTGTACATAACATGTGCTAAATAAGCCTATTTATAGACTTTAGAGTGGTCGTCGACTTTAACCCTAGGTCAGCTATCATCATTGTGCTTAACATTTGATTGTGCAAACCAAAAAACCCTTGACTTGTAATTATTTCTCGTACAGACTCGATGTCGAGACACACCAGGTCCTGTGTCGTGACATGGAAGGCAATATGCTTAACATTTGAGAGTTAGCAGTGTTTTCCAAAAAGCGCCGCAAAAAAACCTAAGCACAATGATGTCGTTTTTTGAGTTTTTGGGGTGTTAGCGGCGTTTTTGAAGAAGCAACGCTAATGCTTGGGGCTTTAGCGATGTTTTTAAAGAAGCGATGCTAATGCTCGGGTCTTTAGCAGCGTTTTTGAAGAAGCGCCGCTAATGCTCTATTTTTAGCGGCATTTTTGAAAAAGCTCCGCAAAAAATATTTTTAAGTTTTTTGGGTATATTACTAAGTGTTTTTTAATTTACATATTAAATAATTTCTTATACACTGTTTTGCTTTGTTCTTTGCTTTGTTCATGAGCACTACTTAGCTTATTAAATTAGATGCATTGTCTTTGTTTAGTCTTATATTAACCATCCATTGAATCTTAATGGTTGAATCTCTTGACTGTGATTATCTTTAAGAAGTATTAGAAGAAATATATTAATAAAAAATATTATTTTTCCATCTATCTGCTAGGCTAGTTACAGAACTATTGAATTCTGGATTGAAATTCATTTCTTTAAAGAACTGCTAGAATGATGTCCCTTGAAAGTGCTTGATTAATTTTGCTATCTATGTCTG
>JABFAF010280181.1:0-31554 GCA_013677275.1 Gossypium schwendimanii | reverse complement strand
AGTTTACTTGGTTCAGGGACAACAAAATTAAAATTATATATGGTTAATACTTTTGTACCGATAAAAAAATTTAAATATTAAAATGAGAAAATTGTTAGAATTTATGTATTAATTTGTGAGTCAAGTCTGAAAGACCCTTAAAAGATAAGTTTTCTTGTATCACTTTTTTCAATATTATGGGTGAAAACATGATCTAATAAATATATTTATAAAAAAGTTTGTGAAAAACAAATGAAGTTTTGGTTGAAATGATATATTTATAAAATGTGGATTGTAAAAACAAAAGTGAGCTTTTGGTTGAAAGGGTAAGATTCAGGAAAAATATTTGGTACACTACTAGTAGAGTTTTTTAGACTCCACAAACAGGGTTAAGGAGTTTGCAAGTGTTCTATAAGAGAGATGTGACAATTTTTTTAGGTTGCTTATGGAATAAAAAAAATACATTGGTAGTGTACCAAATACTCACCCTAAAATTAATAGAAAATCATTTCATACACCGCCTGCGGAGTTTTTTAGACTCCACGATCGAGTTTAGAGTAAAGGCAAAGAACTTAATTGATTGTTCTTCTTTTAGGTAAAGAAGTGATGAAAAGAATTCTGGATCTTGTTTGGCGTGGAAGGTAAAATTAATTAATTCAATTAATTACAATGGTTTTTCTTTACTCTTAGCTTAGTATGTAAAATTCAATATTATATAATCAATAGAAATTTGGATTTCATATGAATTATTTGAGTTGATTTTAATTTAAAATTTTAATATTAAAAATAAATAAATTTAGAAATTTAGGCAAGGGGTAAACAAGTACAATTTGATGACTTTTAATGCATTATTGTAGTTTCTACCCTTTTGCGCTTTAATCTTTAATTTTTTTTTTACTCTAATCAATACTTTAAAAAAAGATTTTTTCTTGTGAACAAAATGAAAACAACCTAGAAGTTAGGTGGCCAATATGAAAGTGTAAAGATAATATGGTGTCTACAATTAACCGTTGTTAGAGATTTAATGCATGGGTAACAAAAATGAAAGCGGCCTAAAACTTGACCAATTTGGTAGTTTACCCTTATTGTTATGAGGAGCGAACGTCACACCCCAAATTTGGCGAATCCAAGAAGAAGGCGTGTAGATGTGAAGTTATTTATTTGGCATAGAATAGTCCACCAATTAACAATCATGTGGCGGATTAGAGTTTGGCGTAAAGTATCCCTCGTAGAAGTAATTAAAGATTTTATCTCAAGGTATTCTGCTATTTAGTATGCCCAGTTTGCCTGAGCACTGTGCTAATTGGGTTTTTGTAACGTGATCTGGTTAGAAGCCAACTGAATTGCCTAGTCAAATAGTATATGTACGGGATTCTTATTTATATTTCTCCCTAATTTTGTAGGCCATTTATTAAGACAAATTATGAATACAATTGACACTTGTCAAGTTCCATTAAGAGGAACTGGATATATATATTTTGTGAGAAGGGTTCGTGAAAGGGGTTTTTCTTCCTTCAATATTAATCTTTGGTTCTTCTTCTTAAATTTATATGTTTTTTTTCTTCTTTATTGAGTTGGAGGTTAAGGTTTTTTAGTTAATCATGGATGTTCCACCTCCTAGTAAGTCTAATAGCTCTATATGTTAAGTTTTTGAAAGAATAAAGATATTAAGAAGCATATGAACAGTAAGTTATGAATAATAAGCCCTACATAAGGGTTGTCTGTAATTGAGATGTTAGCAATTTGTCTATAAATGAGTTTTAATGGTTGTTACATATTCTTTATGTAGTTGTTGTTGCTGGTTCAAAAGGGATGTTCAAGTTTGGAACTCCAAGCTGAAGTCTAGGTGAGTGTCAGGTGAGTCTCTATCTTAGCTCCTACATGTGGGTTGTTCAATTAGAGATATATATGATGATAATATCTTGAACAACTGGTAAGTGTGCATGCGAAGTAATGTAAAGATTCTGCATAAGTAAGGATGATATGTGCGAGGTACTATTTGAGTAAGAAGTTAAATGGTAAGTTTGTTTGTGATAACTGATATAAGAAAGTAAGAATCAATTAGGTATGTGAATAAATCTAGGTAAGTAACTTTTGAGTAAAACATCCCTTTGTGATGCCTCTGGTAAGACAGTTATATTACTAACTAGACTGGTAGGTCAAGAAATGAAAATATGCGTAAGTTCATGTGGTAGATACCCATGACATTATATGACAATGAAAACACTTATGGTGTTGCCTCCAAAGAGATGAAAATTGGATTGGCAGATCACGACATATGGATATGTAAGCCCATATGGATGAGACCCATGACATAATATGATAATAAGAATATTCATGGTGATGGCATAATATGTACATTGGACCGATAGATCATGGCATGAAGATATGTATAAGTCCATAAGGGAGAAACCCATGGCACCTTTTGTGAAAGTCTGTCGGGACAGTAGACATATGATTTTGTGTGTTGCCTGTTGTAAACTCGAAATTATATAGGGATTATATATATATATACCACATTTTTACTTAATAAATATGTTTATCTTGGGTGATTATTATTAAAATAAGTGAATTTTACTTAATTAGTAATATTGGGTATGAATTTATAATGTATGTGAAATTGTGCTTAATTACATGATTTTCGTACATATTTTATATTATTTCATGTTAATTTATTAATATATGATTTTTCACTATGCAAGAGGACCATTGAAGATGTGATTAATATCAATGAAACATGGACATGTATAAATCAATTCATGTAGACGTTAGAACTATGCAAACTGGGTCATGAGGTTGATAATTTGGCCCAGTAAAAGATGTGCTAAAAGATGAACATGCCTGCTAAATTATTAGACTGAGAAACCATCTAATAATGAAGAATTAAAGCCCAATTTTAGCACAAGTAGATGACTACCCAAAAGTAAGCTTTGGGGTATTAAATTGAAGGTCCTTGTAGTTGGAAAATAATCAAAAATCAGCCCAACAACTTTGCTCTGGAAATCGTCTACCCTATGGCTATTAATAGCATTGGTTTGAATTCAAAATGAGGAGACTAAGTCATCCCTTTCTCCTTGAAATATGGCCAACCATGTATCATAGAAAAAGAAGGAATTTGGAATCTATTTTTAGCAAACTCTACCCTTTACCTTCACCTATAAATACCATGCATCAATTCATTAATCCCTCATCCCTAACAACTCATTTCACTTCTTTCATTAGCATGTTCTCTTCATTCTATTACCCTTTTCCTTCCATTGCATAGCTGCCCATCTCCTTCCCATCATTTAGCCACAAAAGTTTTGTCAAAAGCATTCTTTGGTTGGCCACCTTATGAACTCCTTAGCAAAAGAAGTATCGAGCAAAATGGAAGAGTGCATCAGTCTGGATAAATCTGAAAGGCTGTTGAACTAAATCAGTCATAATAGATCCGAAAGGCTACTAAACTAAATAAAGTTTACTCTTTCCACTTGTTATTTATTTTAATTATGTTTGTTTTGAGTTTATTGTTTTTGACATCAACAATGATATTTTAAATCCTATTTACTAGGATGATTATGCTAATTCAATAAGATCCATTTTATTCATGTTTAACATGTTTAGGCCTTATCAATCATGTTTTCAATTAATATCATGATGCATTTCATACATATGTGATTGGGTGCACTCAAATTAGCCGAACGATCTTAAACAGACGACGACTAGTAGACACACAATTGAAAAGTGCAATGCTCAATTTAGATCCCTAAACCCGACTAAGTTGAGGTTCGTAATATCTTTAGTTAGCTCTATTACCTTGCATAGCTTTTACGTTTATGTAATTAAAATGTTGCAAATGTGTCCCTGTGACCTTACACAAATGCTAAGAAACTCTTAGTTAATATGATTAGTAAAATGCATATTTAGCCAAGCAAAAGACTCCGAAAGGACTTAATTTGGTTTCCAAACTAATGAAAGATCGAGCTGCTATAGAAGTATTTCCAAACATTGTTAAGCATGATAAAGTAAATTGAATTGATTAATATAATTATCCTAACCCATTTAATGTTGATTGTTTTTGTTACTAAAGTCATTTATTCATACATTTAGATAATTTGTATTTAGATTTAATTGCATAGGGATCATTGTGCATTTAGATAATTTAATTTAATCATTCGCCACTTAAATTATTAAATTTTTATACCAAAAGTATTAATTTATAATTTTACAAATAATTGATTAACATACACAGTCCTTGTGGAGATGATAACTCATTTTTACTTACTTATTACTTGAACGATTGTGTACACTTGCACAAATCCCATTACACATATGTAGCGTGATCTACTAAGCCTTAGTGGCGTATTCTGTGTAGCCTTTGTGACGAATTCTGAAACACCTATGTCACATATTCGAGGATACCTAAATGGAAGAATCTGGTTATTTTCCTTTGTGGCAAATTTCTTCGCTAGAAAATTCTACGTGGCAGAATCTGGTTATCTACCCGGTAGAATCTTAATATTCGAATATTATTCAGAGAATGGATCAAATGAGATGAGTTAGAAGTGAATGATGTTTAAGCTAGTATAAAGATAAGAACCATTTGGGTACGCCCGTGACGCATTTGGATTTGGCGGCCACTAGGCTAGCATGAAATGAATAATAAGTAAGTCGTTAAAGAAAGGTTCGCCCCCAGAAGCCTCTACTAGCGTGCATAGGATGGGTAGAGTTTATTTTAAGTAAATAAACATTGTGACGAGAAGCATATGTCAGTAATGAATAACACCCCCAAAAGATGGCTTTGAGCTAGTAAGTTATAGGGAAATGATGGTTAAAGCTTAATAGAATATGAACTAAATAGTTAAGAAAAAAAAATCACTTTGTTAGTATTCTTGGAATTGTAAAGATTTGAATAAAACCACCAATTGACTAATGTGACGTTTGTTGAGTCCTAATAAAGTCAAGGGACAATCAAAGCATTTAAGACAAGGAAGGTATCTTCTCTCTCTACGGGAGGGCAAAGTTAAAGAAAGATAGGAAAACTCATCTGAGCTAAGAAAAAGGCCAGAGGGTTAGGCGATGTCAAGGTAAAGTAACACTTGACGTATGACGAGCTCTAAAGTCTATAAGTAAATAAAATGTTGTTCGCCTCACTAAAGCTACTAGAGTGTATATAGGCGTGTAATCGATATCGAATAGTAATACGAACATTCCTCCTAAAGGCGTAATATGCCAAAGCGTGAATTGTTTAAATGTTTTAATTGTTTGTGTGAAGTATAAAGTATTTAGGTATTCCATATTATTGAAATAGAGTTAATATGTTTTAATTATCACCAATGTTTAAATGTTCTAACAAATAATTTCATTTGTTTGGAGGCACCATCCATTTATCATTCTCCAAAGTTAATTTTTTTTGTTTTATAGATGTTTCTTCGTAACCCTTTTTGATATGCTTAGTCCATGTCCAACATTGTCTTACTAGCTCATCCACTTTACATTTTTCACACAACTTCCAACATATTATACTAAACATACTACCCACTCTGCCAAATTAGTCTTTAAACGAAATTGGTTCAACACATTGAATAGAACTTATTGCACTAAAGGCAAATAAAAGAACCGATTCTTGAGATATGAGGGCATTACCAAATTCCAAACAACTTTCACAACCACACAATCCCTCAGGGCATGTAGCTATGACTCAATTTGCAACCTAAAAATACCACAACCAATATCAACAGTTGCTCAAACCTCGCCCTTTCATGATTTGCTATCCTTAAGAACCAACCAAAGGAAGTTTTTAACACGTTGAGAAACATTCGACTTCTAAATACATTCCCATTTACCTTCTTTAGGTCCTAAACTAGACCTCGAAAGTGAAGCATTGTTGAACTTTGGCCTGCAATACAACAACAGAGAAGTTTTGAAGCTCAACCAGTGCAGCAGCTATGTTTTTTTTTTAACGTGTAACTAGCTTAGTTCATTTTGTAATTTGTACATTTGAAACATTAAGACTAGTTTGCTGATCTGAATGAAGTTTAGGTGATGTTTTGGCTAATAAGTTAGGTTTAATTTGTGTGCAAGATAAGTTATGTATTTTCTCAATGTAATTAATGGGAGTAGTTATACATTAGGTTACTGCTTTGTAACTCATATACTTGACTTAATGAAATAAATAATGAAATTTAATTTTTGATCATGTTTGCATCTGTTTCTCTTTGCTTCATTTTCTTTCTTGCTTTGGCTGATATTTCAAACAAATGGTATCGAGATCCTGTCATCTTTGGGGGCCTCTATTGTTGGTTGTTTGCTTTTGTTTAGTGTTTTGAAAAGGAAGAAACTGAAGTTGTTTTGTTGCTACAACATGAGTTTTTCACCACTACCGCCACTTATCTTTGCTGGTGAAAACTACCACATATGGGTAGTGAAAATGAAGACTTACCTATAAGCTCGCAACCTGTGGAATATGGTGGAAACTAACATAGAACCACCTCCACTAGAGCAAACCTCACTATAGCATAAATTAGACAACACAGTGAAGACTGTGCTAAGAAACACAAAGCAATGTCATGTTTGCATAATGAAGTTTTTGATGTGATCTTCACTTGGATAATGACATGTAACACTCTAAAACAGGCCTGAGAGAGGCTAAAGGAAGAGTTTTTGGGGTCTGATAAAACTAGGCAGTAGCAATTGATCAACCTGAGAAAGGAGTTTGAAAGTTTAAAGTTGAGAGAGTCTAAAACCATTAAGAAGTACTCTAATAGAATAATGGCCACAGTCAACAACATCAGACTCCTTGGAGATGATTTCAGGGACAAGAGAATTGTTGAGAAGGTCATCACAACTTTTCTTGAAAAATATGAGTCAAATATTTCCTCATTAGAGGACTTGAGAGATTTATCAACTATTTCACTGTCAGAGTTGATAAATTATCTTTATGCACAAGAGCAAATGAGGGCCAATAGGCCGGAGGAGTATCCTAAAAGAGCCTTCCAAGCAAGAAGAAAAGAAAGCTCAAGCTCAAACTACAAGGGAAAGAAACCTTGGCTTGATAAAAAGGAGAAACCAAAGAGGGATGCTGGGAAGAAAAGGCTCCCACTATGCATTCACTGCAAGAAGTCCACACACTTAGAGAGGTACTGCTAGTACAGACCTGGCATTCATTGTAAGGGTTGCAAGTAGTTTAGTCACACTGAAAAAGTTTGTGAAAACAAAGGAAGGGCACAACCACAGCAGCAAAACCAAGCTCAAGTTGCTGAGAACATTTAAGCTCAAAAGGAGCATGTTTTCACTGCATCCTATTTTGCAACCTCAAGTAAGGTCAAAAGGGACTGGGCTGCACTCGTCATATGGCATCTGATGAAGGGTCATTCAGAGATCTTGACAACAACTTTGTCACTAAAGTCAAAATAGGGAATGGAAACTTCATCGAGGCTAAAGGTAGAGGAAATGTTGTAATAAGTACACACTCAAGCACAAAACAATTTCATATGTCCTCTTTGTACCTGATATAGACCAAAATTTACTTAGTGTTTGTTAGTTAATAGAGAAAGGTTACTCTCTTAATTTTAAGAATAAGTCTTGTGTGATTGAGGACTCACTTGGTCAAGAACTAGTGACAGTAGCTATGACTAAGAGATGTTTTATGTTGGATGTGAATCAATTAGGAATGAAGGCTTATGCTAGTTTTGCTGATGTGGCTTGTTTATGGCACAAAAGGTTAGGCCGTGTTAACTATAAGTCACTTGGTTTGCTACACAAGTTGGATATGGTTGAAGATATGTCCAGGGTTAAAATCAAGGATATAGTTTGTGAGGTTTGTCAGCTTGGGAAGCAAGTGAGACTGCCATTTCCAGTTAACAAGGCATGGAGAGCTCAAGACAAGCTTTAATTGGTCCATACTGACATTTTTGGACCAATGAAGACCTCTTCTCTAGGTGAGAGAAGGTACTTTGTGCTGGTTATAGATGATTGTACAAGGTTCTGGTGGGTGAATTTTCTGAAACAAAAATCAGAAATACTTGAAGTATTTAGAAAGTTCAAAGCCTTAGCTGAGATCAAGTAAGGTCAAGCTAAAGCCTTGAGATCAGACATTGGGACTGAGTATTTGTCAGAAAGGTTTTAGAAATTATGTAAGCAAGTTGGAATTCAGCATCAGTTGACAACAATCTATACACCTCAGCAGAATGGTTTTTGTCAATGGAAGAATCGAACAATACTGACATGGTTAGATGCCTGCTGTTTGAAAGCAAATTGCTAAGAAATTTTTGGATTAAGGCTATAAACACCTTAGTGTACTTACTCAACAAACTACCAACAAATGCAGTCAAAGATAAGACTCTTTTTGAAGCTTGGTTTGGACACAAGCCAACTATTTCTCACCTAAAGGTGTTTGGTTGTGTCTGCTATACACTTATCCCAGTTGAGAAGATAACAAAATTGGAAAGAAGATCTATGCCAAAGATCTTTGTTAGCTATAGTAGCACAAAGAATGGGTACAAGGTCTTTGATCCTTCCGCAAAAAAGGCTCTGGTAAGTAAGGATGTGAAGTTTGATGAAGGAAATGTATAGAATTGGAATGGCATAGATACAAGCTTATGTGGACAAGGTCAATAAGGCAGTGATCTCTAGCTAGTTGAAGAATAAGAGCAGATTGATGATGGATTCGATGATATACATGTTAGAGGTACAAGAATCATCACTAACATCTATCAAAGATGTGATGTGGCAATATTGGATCTTACAAACTTTGATGAGGCTGCTAAAGAATATTATTGGAAAAGAGCAATGGAAGCTGAAATGGAGATGTTACATAAGAACAACAGATGGGAACTAGTTGATAGGCTAGTCTAGAAAAGAATCATCGGTGTGAAATGGGTGTTTAGGGTCAAGTACAATGCTGAAGGGTCTTTGAACAAGCACAAGGCAAGACTTGTAGTGAAGGGATAGAGCCAAGAGTATGGTATTGACTTCTCAGAGACCTTTGCTCCAGTTGCAAGGTTAGATACTATAAGGCTTTTGTTTGCCTTGGCTACTCAAAAGCAATGGAGAGTGCATCAATTAGATGTCAAGTCTGCTTTTTTGAATAGTTTTCTTAAGAAAGAAATTTTCATTGAACAACCAGATGGATTCAAGGTTTCTGGTGAATAGCATAAAGTTTACAGGCTCAAGAAAGCCTTGTATGGTCTGAAGCAGGCACCAAGGGCCTAATATGACAGAATCAATACCTATTTGTCTAGGCTTGAGTTCAAGAAGAGCATTAGCAAGTCTACTCTCTATATGAAGAAATTAGAAAATGAAACCCTATTGATTGTGTCATTATATGTAGATGATCTACTAGTGACTGGTAGTAAGAGGAAGCTGGTTGAAGAGTTCAAAAGGAAAATACAAGTTGTGTTTGAAATGATTGACTTAGGGGAGATGACTTACTTCATTGGCATGGAAGTAAAGTAGTCTGGTCATGCTATCTTCATAAGTCATCAAACATTTGTTTTGAAAATTTTAAGCAAATTTTTCATGACAAACTACAAAAATGTTAGCACACCAGTGGCTTAAGGTGAAAAGCTAACCAACAATGGCAACCATGAAAAAGTTGATGAGAAAGGGTATAGAAGCCTTGTAGGTTGTCTGCTCTATTTGATGGCTACAGGGCCTGATACCATGTTTGCTATTAGCCTTATATAGTTCATGCATTGTTGCAATGTTTTTAACTTTAAGGCATCTAAAAGAGTCTTGAGATATGTGAAAGGAACCTTGGACTACGGGGTAAATTTTGAGAAAACAGAAAAGCTCAAGCTGATAGGCTACTCTGATAGTGACTGGGCAGGGTCCATTGATGATATGAAGAGCAAATTGGGCTACTTTTTCACTCTAGGATCAAGGGCCTTTTTTTGGAGTTCAAAGAAACAACAAACTATGGCTCAATCAACAGCAGAAGCAAAGTACATTGCAGTAATTATTGCTGTCAATCAAGTCATTTGGCTAAGAAAGCTCTTATGTGATTTAAATGAGAGCCAAGAAAAAGCTACTGAAATTAATGTTGACAATCAGCCAGCTATTGCCATAGCAAAACACCTTGTGTTTCATGGCAAAACAAAGCGCTTTAGGATTAAATATCATTTTGTTAGAGAGGCTGAACAATCAAAAGAAGTTAATTTGATCCACTGCAATTCTGAAAATCAATTTGTTGATATCTTAACTAAGCCTCTGAGTACTTCAAAGTTTGATAATTTAAGAATAAATATTAGTGTTTTTTGCATATAGTCCAAGGAGGAGTGTTAAACTTTGGCTTGCAATGCAGCATCAAAGACGTTTTGAAGCTCAACCAAAGCAACTGCTATCTTTTATTTAACATGTTTTGGCTGATAAGTCAGCTTTACTTTGTGTGCAAGATAAGTTATGTATTTTCTAAATGTAATTAGTGGGAGTGGTTATACATTAGGTAACTACTTTGTAACTCATATATTTGACTTAATGAAATCCATAATGAAATTTAGTTTTTTATGATTTTCATCTGTTTCTCTTTACATCATTTTCTTTCTTGCTTTGGTTGATATCCCTAACAAGCATCAATGTCCATGAGTGAAAATCTACCATGTTTGGTCCATTTCCAAACAACTCTATCATACCCAGCTTTTGAATTTGGTCCCGGAATCACTACCACTGGTGTGTCATTGCAAGCACCAAAAATAACTTATCCTTAAGAAATAACGAAAATAATAATATAAGGGAAGTAAGGTCAAATCCTCATGGACTTGATTGCTATAACTTCTTGTTCCACGAAATCCTGGGCATAGTCATACTCAAGAAAGATGTCTGACCTGGGAAAAAAAATAAAAGAACAAAATTAAAAATATGGATGAGTTAAAATTGAATAAATTGAAATTACGATTGTAAAAAGAAGCAGAGTTGAGGGAATAGATTCTTTGATTTGAAGGATTCCAACCTCCGGTTATCTCGATCATCCTTTGGTTCAATCAAAGGCTTTTAGGTGATCCTTCTCATTATCGAATAGCCAATTATAGTGGAAGAGGATGCCTACAACTACCAGCTCCACTTAGGTTTTAACCTTACGATTTAGAGGAACCTGACTCTAGCCAACCGTCGCTTTTGTGGGACTATCTTACACTAGACCATCGTTTCTCAATGGTGAATGCCATGCCATTTTGTCTCTTGGGCTCGACAACCTTTGATGCAGTAAGTTAATGAACTGACTGTGCAACTTCCCAAAACATACAAAGCGGCCGCCTTTGTATAAGATGAAAATATTACTTTTGGAAGGACATGGACAGAAGTGTCAGTCTTGTAATGCAAATAAATGATGAATACCCATTGAGAATGGTTAAGTACGGTTTCTAAGCCTCATGAACTCTTTTGGAGGAGTCTTGATAACCTTTGGCAAGATGAGTTTAATGGCTCATGCTTTGGGGAAAAAACACCAGTGTAATGGAATTAAATTTTATTGGAAAGGAAAGGAAACAAAAAAGAGCCTTAGGGGGAATGAGCTTTTTGCAGAAGTGATGAGTGAATATTCATGTCACTCCATCCCCTATTTATAGTATATAGAAAACCTAGTTTATTCCTGTTTAAACTTTAAAAGATAAATAAAGATATAATTTGAAATTAAATCTAAATAATATCATAATAATCCTAACAATAACCCTAAAAATAAAATTCCAATTTAAATAAAGTCTTATGTTCATAAATCTTTTCTTTGAATTTTTTCCCCAAGTCTTTCACACTTTTTATTTTCGGCACCACTTCTTTCCTATTTGGCATGCTGACCCATTTTGTCTTTAAATTCACACTTTCTACCCCCAAATTTCCTTTTTCCTTCAGTTGAGTCCCTACAAGAAAAAAACTATAAAAATCCCAAATTATTAGGATCATACTCAAGATATATATGTAATTAACATATAAAAGTGTATCATTTTAGAGTATTATCATATTTCCCCCTACTTAGCCCATGTTTGACCTCAAGTATGGTTCCTGTCCCTCTATGTAATTTAGATTTTACCATGAAAGAAGTATCACTCCAAAGTTTTATAAAAATTAGGCATAATGCATATGAAAATAAAGTGAACATTTCGCTTGCTTTAGGTAAAACCGAAGAAGTACTCTAACTTAAACACACAAATATTAAATTGACTTGGATTATTTCTTGAAAATTATGTAATTTACTAAACTTACCTCGACTCCCTATTTGATCCACCCTTCGTCCCCAAATATAATTCCTTTTTTTCTTAGTTTCTTTCTTAAGAATGTATTAGCCCTTTTGACACAAAGAGGGATGACAACCCAAGCACCTCACCTCAGTTACTCAGCCCAAGACACTCCTATTTTATTATTACTATTTTTTGGTTAAGAATGATTTGGCCCTTTTGACTCAAAGTGGGATGACAACCCAAGCACCCCACCTCAGTTACACATACCAACACACTCTTAAGTTTTTTTGTTTAATTTCAGTTAGCGGAGTTTTACATAACACGCCACACAATCTTTTTACGTGAAGTAGGATGACAACCCAAGCACCCTACCTCGGTTACGTTGTAAGCTTGTGCTCATAACCACGGAATCATCAGATTTTTTTTTTAGATTTTAGAAATGGAATTTTAATTTTAGAGGACTATGAAAAATAGTCAAATGTCAAAAATAAGTTTTGGCAACTACCTAACAGTCATGAAAATTAATTTAACATACATTCATATTAAGTGTCATCGTAGTATTTAGACTTAATTGATTTTACTATAAGCAAGATAGGATTAACTTCATTAATCATAATTATTTTAGCCTAATAGAAATAAAACAGTGGAGATGAAACCAAAATAGCAAAATCATAACTAACTCAGTAGACAAGAATCATGCTCGCAGGTCAAACAATAGGTAATTCTTAGTCAAAATCTTGAGCATGAAAAAGGGCAAGATATAGTAAAAAACAAATGTGGGCAAAAACAAGCACAAGGCAACAGTAACAGTAACACAACAGAAGAAACAACAGATAAAACAACAAAAACAATGAGGAATGCCTCCCTCTACTGAAAACACATTGCCCTTGATGTGAAAAATAATATTAATAAATATGATGAAAAAAAATGTTTAGAACACTCCCCATGTCGTTTTCGTTACTATTTTCGCCACCCGTTTCCAAATTTAATTTTTTGTTTCCTCTATTCTCCTAGACATAAGAAGAGAGATAAAATTTATTAACATGAAAGAAAGGAAAGAAAATAAAATAGAAAATAAATAAAATAAAATAAAATAAAATTAGGTTGCCTCCCAATAAGCACTTATTTAACGTCATTAGCTTGACGGCCCAACTAGTATTGGAGCTGTTCCACTTGAACTTTTCCAATCGTATGGGCTTTGAAATTCTCCTTTTTTACCACATCCAACATATTTGGGTTCAATCGTCTTTGTGCCACTTGCTTTGGTTTCGTATTTTCCTCTAAGAAAATCTTATATGTGCATGTCAATGGGCTTATCCATTTTAAGTCAACAATGGTCTCACCATTTTCAAAAAATGTGCACTTGAGATGCCTGCGAAGTGATTTTAATTATAGATCTGGTGCTTGCACAACAAAAGGTAAAAGTTTAGTGTTCATAAGAGCCAAAAATTCATTAACAGATTCGTAAATAGATCCTAAATCAAATTATCCTCAACAATGTTTCAAGCTTATCTTCATAAGGTGACTCAAAAGTTTTTTTCCACTAATGAGTCAATTATGTCAACACGGTTTACGTTCAAGATTTCACTTGGGTTACTAATAGCGTCGTAAATGTTAAACTTCATGATCTCCCCTTCAAACTCTATAGTGAGGGTTTCGCTACTCCCGTCAATCTTAGTAATTGTGGTACTAAGGAAAAGTCACCCCCGCAAGATGTCTGAAGACCCAGGAGCGTTATCATCTTCCATTTTCACCACATAAATGTTCACTGGAAAGATAAGTCCATTGACTTTTACCAATACGTCCTCTAGAACTCCTTCGAGATGCACAATAGATCTGTCTGCCAGTTGAATGATAACACCTGTTTTCATAAAAAAAAACCCACATTAAGGGATCCATAAATAGAAAAAGACATTACATTTATAGAGGCCCCTAAATTACAACATAACTTTTTTAATTCCTAAGTAGCCTATTATGCATGGTAATGCAAACATGCCCCTATCTTTACATTTTGCTAGCATATTTCGCTGTAGCACTGCAGATACATTTTCACCAACACTTACTATTTCATTTCCAATTAATTTTCGATTGTTGGTGCAAAGCTCCTTAAGAAACTTGGCATATCGCAGAATTTTTTTGATGGCATCAACAATGGTATGTTGACCTCGACATTTCCGAATGTTATGAGGATCTCTTTTTCCTCCTTACCTCTCCAATGTTGGTTTAATCTTCTTGGAAATGGAGGTTGAATTTTGAGCAATGGAGGTTTCGTTCAGACGTGTTCATCATTCTCATACTTTTCCTGAGCAGAATCTTTATCAAGATTCCTACCAGGATTTGGTTCCAGTTTTTTTCCACTTCACAACATCACTGCATTTATGTGTTATCTTAGGTTAGGCTCCATTTGTGACGACATCTTTCCTTATTAGTACATTTTCTCAATTGATGTGGTCCAACTCTCTTATAGACACCTCGATTTTCTATTGAAAATCCTTTGTTTCTTTTTGGAAATCAACAATTTGTCGTTGTATTTTCTGTTGGAAATCAAGCACATTAGCTACAATTTATTGCTCATGGTTTCTAGAGCAGAACCTAAACCCGCGTTCGATGTTGAAATCGGTTTTGGTATGGTTGGTTATATCGTGGGTTAGCCACATAACTCAAGTTAGGATGGTCTTTCCATCCTAGGTTATACGTATTAGTGTAAGGGTCATATCACCTTTGGGGTGGTCTAGGAAAGTTCCCCACAGAATCCAAATGGGCCATAGTATCATCATATAAACTAGGGCATGTGTCTATTGTATGTTCGGGTGCTACATAAATTCCACATAGTCAGGTTAGTATGGTTTTTTTTACAACTAGAGAATTTTCAATATTAGTAAGTTTTTCGACTTTATCTTCTAAAGTTGAAATACTTAGCTGGTGAACCCTTCTACTAGGTTTAGATTAGCTCAGAATTGTTGTGTGTTTGCAGCCATCATGGATATCAAGTCTCTTGCCTGTTGGGGGCTGATGTTGACTAATGACCATCCACTAGTGGCATCTATCATATTCATTTTTATGGGATTCAAGCCCTCATAAAAGTATTAGAGCAGAGATTGTTCTGTTATCCCATGTTGTGGGCAACTTGCACACAACTTCTTAAATCGCTCCAAATAGTCGTAAAGAGACTCTACACATTTTGCCTTATCCCAACAATCCCCCTCTTTAATTCAGTTGTGGGTGATGCTTGAAAAAAATCTGTTGAGAAACAAACGGGAAAGATTAGCCCACATTGTGATAGATCTAGGAGGTAAATAAAATGATAATTTCCTAGCAGAGTCTGCTAGGGAAAAAAGGAAAGCACGTAATTTGATTTGATCCTCAGTTACGCCCTGAGATTTCATACTAAGCCAAACCATATGAAACTCTTTTAGATGTTTCTGTGGATTTTTATTTTGTAATCCATAAAGAGTCGGCAGCAATTGGGTTAATCCTTACTTAAGTTCAAAATTAGTATCCATAGTAGGATACACAATGCATAACTACTGTTGTTATGTAGGAGCTTTAGCCATTTGCTGAATTGTTTGAGCCATAGGTTATTATGCTAAATTCCGGTTTACGTTAACCCTAGCGTTAGGCACTTCTTCTGGCGGATCGACTCCTTTTCTTTCATTCTCTAGTGTTTGAGTAGCCTAAACTCAACTTCGTCGCTTGCTTCTATTTTTGGCGATGGGTTACTCTAAGTTCCTACCACCTCTGACTATTTTTTCAGTAGCTTCATTTTCTTGCGATTAACTCTCACAGTCTTTTCTATTTCTGAATCGAATGCAAGATTTCCTAGAGCAGATATGGCCATAAGAAAAAGAGACAAGAATAGTACGTTACCAGTCCCTAGCAACTGCGCCAAAATTTGGTGTGTTGTTGGAAGCACCAAAAATAACCTATCCCTAAGAAATAACGAAAAGAATAGTATAAGGGAAGTAGAGTCAAATCCTCAGGGACTGGATTGCTACAACTTCTTGTTCCATGAAATCCTGGGCATAGTCGTGCCCAAGAAAGACATTTGACCTAGGAAAAAAAAATAAAAGAACATAATTTAAAATATGGATGAGTTGAAATTGAATAAATTGAAATTGTGATTGTAAAAAGAAGTAGAGTTGAGGGAATGGATTCTTCGATTTGAGGGATTCCAGCCTCCAATTATCTTAATCCTCCTTTGGTTCAATTATAGGCTTTTAGGTGATCCTTCTCATTAGCAAATAAGCTAGTTATAGTGAAAAAGGACGCTTACAACCACCAACTCCACTTAAGTTTTAGCCTTATTATTTAGAGAAACTTGACTCTAGCTAATCGTCACTTTTGTAGGATCATCTTACACTAGATCATAATTTCTCAGTGGTGAATGCCACGCCATTTCGCCTCTTGGGCTCGACAACCTTCGACGCAGTAAGTTAACAAATCGATTATGCAACCTTCCCAAAACATACAAAGCGACTGCCTTTAGACAATATGAAAAGATTACTTTTGGAAGGACATGGACGGAAGCGTCAATCTCGTAACGTGGAGAAATGATGAATACCCATTGAGACGGATTAAGTGCGGGTTCTAAGCTTCATGAACTCTTTTGGAGAAGTCTTGGTAACCTTTGGCTAGATAAGTTTAGTGGCTCGTGTTTTTGGGAATAAAAAACACAAATGTAATGGAATGTAATTTTATTGGAAAGGAAAAGAAACAAAAAGGCTAGAGCCTTAGGGGGAAAGAGTGTTTTACAGAAGTGATGAGTAAATATTCATGTCACTCCATCCCTTATTTATGGTACATAGAAAATCTAATTTGTCCCTATTTAAACTCTAAAAGATAAATAAAGATATAATTTAAAATTAAATCTAAATAATATCATAATAATCGTAATAATAATCCTAAAAATAAAATTCGAATTTAAATAAAGTCTTATGTTCATAAATCTAATCTTTGAAATTTTGCCCCAAGTCTTTCACATTGTGTATTTTCGGCACCACTTCTTTCCTATTCCGTATGCTAACCCATTTTGTCTTTAAATTCACGCTTTTTGCCCTCAAATTTTCTTTTTCCTTCAATTGAGTTCTTACAAGATAAAAACCCATAAAAATCTCAAATTATTAGAATCATAGTAAAAATATATATATAATTAACACATAAAATTATGTCATTTTATAGTATTATCACCCACATTCATTAAGCTCTCATTGCTTAAATTCCTCAAAAATTTACACCATAATTGCCATTGATATTCGCCATACCGGTAATAAGTGCCCCTATATTCGCAATAGATATTGTTGGTGTTTAAGGGCAGTAGCAAGTTGCTTTGGTCTTGCTTGGACAGCAAGCCTCGAGGCTTGGAGAAGAAACAATCGAGAAAGAAAGCAGAAAGAAAATTTCAAGTGGAAAAACAGAAAAGAAAAGAGAAGAGAGAATTTGAATGAAAAATGAGTTGAATTTTCATTAACCATTCAAAGAGGCTTAATGGCATTACATATATGAGTTAACAAAACACAAAATAAACAAGTTACCACCTAATCTTATACCTAACACCACTAAATTACATGGAAACTTGTTAATATGACTTGCTTAAGTTGTATTGCTGAATTATCAGTCAATCAACATCAAAGATACATCAAAATGTTTACCTACTTAGTTCAATTTTAACTAAATTACAAAAGAGTTAAAGTGCAACTAAATGGAACAAGTAAATCAGCAACTTCAAGCTCCAGCTACTGCACACCATGGCTCGACTGCCTACTGTCCTTTGTGCATGGCCACCTTAGTGATTAGCTTACTACATGGGAATTAACTTCAACACTCCTCATTAATTTCCATGCTTGTAACACCTAGCCGCCTTCTTAATTTTACAAACTTTGACACATTGAGTGCTTGGTAAAAATGTCTGCAATTTGTTCTTCTGAATTGCAATGAACTAGCTCGATTTCATGAGCTTGCTCCATCTCCCTTATAACATGTAGCTTGATATTGAAGTGCTTTGTTCTGCCATGGAAGACAGGATTCTTTGCAATTGCAACAGCAGATTTGTTGTCATAATAAATCTCTGTTGCTCCTTCTTGATTTTGGTTTAAATCAGCCAGGATTTTTCTAAGTCATATGGCTTGATTCACAGCAGATGCTGCAGCAACATATTCAGCTTCTGCTGTTGACTATGCCACCAAACTCTACTTCTTAGAACTCCAGCAAAACATGCCTGAGCCAAGGCTAAATGCATATCCAGATATGCTTCTCATATCATCACATGATCCAGCCCAGTCACTATCAACATAGCCTGTTAACTTCATGTTTTCATCCCTTCTGAGCAGCACACCATGATCAATGGTGCCTTTGATGTATCTCAGCACTCTTTTGGCTGCTTGAAAGTGTTGATTAGTGCAGCAATTCATGAATCTGGATAGTACACTAACAGTAAACATGATATCGGGCCTTGTTGCAGTCAAATACAACAGACTACCAATGAGACTCTTGTACATTGTCTCACAAACTGGTTTACCACTTCCCTGCCTCGATAGCTTCATTCCAACAGCCATTGGTGTGCTTGTTGGCTTACAGTTCTTCATGGAGAACTTGTTTAAAATCTTCATAGCATAGGAACTCTGACTGAGAAAGATTCCATTTGCAGTTTGTTTCACTTCCATTCCTAGGAAGTAGTTCATTTTGCCTAGATTAGACATATCAAACATTTTCATCATTTTTCTTTTGAAGTCCTGCAGCATACTTTTGTCTCCTCCAGTCACTAACAAATCATCAATATAAAGTGACAAGATGAGCTGAGTCTCAGCTTGATTTTTCTTAACATACAATGTTGGTTCACTGGCACTTCTCTCGAATTGCAAACTGATCAAATAGGAGTCAATTCGAGCATACCAAGCTCGAGGGGCCTGCTTCAAGCCATACAATGCCTTCTTCAGCCTATATACCATGTGTTCTTTACCAGACACAACAAATCCTTGAGGTTACTCAATGTAGATTTCTTCTTCCAGGAGGACATTGAGGAATGCTGACTTTACATCCAACTGATGAATAGTCCATTGATTTTGAGCAGCCAAGGCAACTAGCATTCTGACTGTATCAAGCCTGGCTACTGGTGCAAAGGTTTCCATGTAGTCCAGGCCAAAATCTTTGGCTAAACCCTTTGACAACAAGCCTGGCTTTCAGCTTGTTTAGACTGCCATCAGCATTCTGTTTTGCTCGATAGACCCATTTCACCCCAATGGTTTTCTTTCTAGCAGGCTTGTCAACCAATTCCTATGTCTGATTCTTTTGAATCATGTTGATGTCATCAACCATAGCATGTTTCTAGCTTTCATTTGCCTCAGCCTCTTCAAAACTGATAGGTTCTACTATAGCAATCTGTGCTCTCTCATAAACTTCATCCAGGGACCTTGCGCCTCTCACAGGCACATCATCAATGTCCATTTCAGGACCATTCTGCTCAAGTTCAGCTTGGTTAGGCACAAGTTCTTCTGAAACAACTTCTGGTTCATTCTTCTTGCAATTCCAGCATGCCTTTTCATCAAAGATCACATCTCTGCTTACTTGGATTTTGCTTGTCAATGGATCCAGAACCCTGTAGCCCTTCTTGACTGAGCTATAGCCTACTAGGGTACCTGGTTGAGCTCTCTTTGAAAGCTTATCCCTTTTCACTACTGGTATTTGTGCATAGCACAGGCAACCAAACACCTTCAGATGTGCCAGTGAAGGTTTGAATCCAAACCAAGCTTCAAAAGGTGTCTTGTGAGCAAGAGCCTTGGTTGGAAGTCTATTCTGAAGGTAGACAACAGTGTTTACTGCCTCAGCCCACATGGTTTTGGGCAGTTTCTTCTCAAACAGCAGGCACCTGGCCATATCCATCAAGCTTCTGTTCTTCCTTTTAGAGACCCCATTTTGTTGAGGTGTGTACACATTTGTTAGCTGGTGTTTGATGCCAGCATCATTACAAATGGCTTGAAACTGAGCTGAAGTGTACTCAGTGTCATTGTCTAACCTTACTGACTGCAGCTTGCAACCTATTTTAGTTTCAACTGCAGTCTTGAACTTCATAAACACTTGAGCTACCTCAGACTTGTGCTTCATGAAGAAAATCCAGTAATATCTTGAAAAATCATCAATGAAAATGATAAAGTACTTGTTTTTGCTGAGTGAGTCAGTCCTCATTGGACCACACACATCAGTGTACACCAGTTGCAGTCTTTCTGTGGCCCTCCATGCTGTGTTTGTAGGAAATGGCAGTCTTGCCTACTTTCCCATCTGGCATACTTCACACACATCATCATGCTCCACTAAGTTGGTGAAGTTCTCAGCCAAGCCTTCACTGACCATTCGAGCCATCGATCTGAAGTTGGCATGCCCAAGCCTTTGATGCCACAGCTTGGAATCATCAACAGAGGCAGTGTATGCTGACTTTGAGTCATTTGGCCAATGAACCTCAAAGCATTTGTCAGTCATTGTGACTGTCATAAGGTCTGATCCACTTGGATCAGTAATCTGACACTGCTTGTCTTTGAGCACAAATGAGTACCCTTTCTCCAGTAATTGAGCTATGCTGAGAAGGTTTCTGTCAATCTCAGGCACCAATAGTACATTTGAGATGACTTTGTTGCCTGTAGGAGTGCATACCAGCACATCCCCTTTTCCTTCAGCCTTTATAAACTGACCATTTCCAACCTTGACCTTGGTTTTGCAGCTTCTATCCAAGGTTTTGAACAAGGAAGCATCTAGTGACATGTGTTAGTGCAACCACTGTCCAACAACCAGCTTTTTGAACATTTCTTCTCAACAGCTAAGCAAGAAACTGCAAAAACTTGCTCTTCCTTATCACTGCTATCTTTAGCCACTCGAGCTTCAACCTTTGGCTGCTAAAATTGGTTCTACCTTGGCTTGTTTCTATTCTTATAGACCCTTTCAACATGGCCTTTCTTCTTGCAGTGTTGGCACACAGCATCTGGTCTAAACTAGCATCTTTCCTCTGGATGACCTGACCTCTTGCAATATCTGTAGGGCTGGTCACTGCTTCTTGCATCATCAGGCTTAGGCCTATTTTTCCAGGGCTTTTTGCCTCTATGAGCATTAGTGCTTGAGGCTTCTCTAACTTGGCTTGAAAGGCACCTTCCTAGTGGTCTTCAGCACTACTAGCTCTTCTTTGTTCCTGAGCATAGAAGGTATTAATCAGCTCAGTCAAAGAGATGCTGGCAAGATCTCTTGAGTCCTCTAAAGAGGATATCTTTGCTTCATATCTCTCAGGAAAAGTGGAGAGGACTTTCTCCACAATCCTTACCTCATTAAAGTGCTCACCAAGGAGCCTTATACTATTGGCCACTGCTGTTATTCTGTCTGCATATTGCTTCACTATTTTTTCCTCCTTCATCTTTAGATTTTCAAAATCCCTTCTCAAATTCAACAGCTGCTATTGCCTGGTCCTCTCTCTGCCTTGAAACTCCTCCTTAAGCTTATCCCAGGCTTGTTTTGGAGTCTCACAGGCCATAATTCTAGTGAAGATGACATCTGACACACAGTTCTAAATGCAGGACATGGCTTTATGCCTTTTGATCCTCTCATCAGCATGCTGCCTTATCTGAGCTACTGTGGGATTGGCCCTCTGTGGTGCTAGCTCAGCATCTGTGTTGACAACTTCCCACAGATCAAAGGCCTGCAGGTAAGTCTTCATCTTGACCAGCCATATGTGGAAGCTTTCTCCATTGAAGACTGGTGGGGCTACTGGAGAAAATCCTGAGGAAGCCATGATTGCTGATGTTGATTTAACACAGGTCCTCTAAGAATGTTGGTGTTTAAGGGCAGCAGCAAGTTGCTTTGGTCTTGCTTGGACAACAAGCCTCGAGTTTAAAAGAGAGAATTTCAAGTGGAAAAACAGAAAAGAAAAGAGAGAATTTGAATGAAAAATGAGTTGAATTTTCATTAACCATTCAAAGAGGCTTAATGCCATTACATATATGAGTTAACAAAACACAAAATAAACAAGTTACAACCTAATCTTATACCTAACACCACTAAATTACATTGAAACTTGTTAATATGACTTGCTTAAGTTGTATTGATGAATTATCAGTCAATCAACATCAAAGATACATCAAAATGTTTACCTACTTAGTTCAATTTTAACTAAATTACAAACGAGTTAAAGTGCAACTAAATGGAACAAGTAAATCAACAACTTCAAGCTCTAGCTGCTGCACACCATGGCTCGACTGCCTACTGTCCTTTGTGCATGGCCACCTTAGTGATCAGCTTGCTGCATGGGAATTAACTTCAACAGATATTTGACTAAAATTCACAAGCGGCCCCAACTCAGAGATCCATGAATCCATCCAGAATATCACCATTTTCCCATTCCCCACAACCCAACAAACGGTTTCTTATCAAATCATCCCAAACTCTTGTCAATGATTTCCAAACATAAGAGCTCCTAGATCGACAAAGCTGATTAGGAATATCTTCAGAGATCTTATACATCCCTCAAACGATCCGAAACCAAAAAGAATTCAATTTTGTAATAATTCAACGCCAAGCTTAAGGATAAAGGATTTGTTTTGAGTATTAATCTGTTGCATGCCCAGGCTTCCATGGTTTAGTGATTGGCAAACATCACTCCATCGAACTAAATGAGGTTTGCGTTCATCAATCGACGAATCGGTATAAAATTTCAAACCATTGTCTCAATAGTTTCACAAATACCCTTCGGCAAAACTGCAGATTGCATAAAATAATTAGGGATGAACATAATCACTGATTTTGCTAGAGTTATTATCCCTTGCCATCGACAATAGTTTTGCATTCCAACCACTCAGCCGCTTCGTTTCATTTTCTAGTGCAGTTAGTTTTAATCATTGAAATTAAAAATTCACATTTTCTTTTATTAAAGCACATTTAACCCCTACATCACAATCATTGTAACTACATTGATGGTAAATAAAATAAATGATTGCGGAAATACCCCGAAAAATGGAGGATTTTAAAAAATTCTTAACTATAGTAATTGAGTCGAAGAAGTCAAATACGAAATTCAAAGACTCAAGCTTAATTCTGCGATTACTAAGCATATCATGTCCATACTTACGAAAAATCTTTTTATTCAATTATACTTGTTTGTAAGCTAAATCTTAAATGTTTCAATAAACATAACTAGTATTTATTTAAGGGAAAATATTGTACATCACTAATGGAGATTTTAGACTCAATAAGCAAGGTCATGATGATGACAAGTATCCTATAAGAGTATAGTAAAATAGTAAAAATAAATATATCAAAAAAGAAAAAGACACATGATTATTTTTTAAAACTATTTGTAGAATAAAAAAATATATTGGAGGTGTACGAAATACTAATCCTTTCTTTAATTGATCAAAAAATAATCAAATCACACAATGAATTTAAGACTTTTTCATATTTGGTGCTGGAATTTCCCCTCATTGATTTTTTTTTATTTGGCTAAAAAAATTCTTAGTAATCAATAATAATAAAAAAAAGATACAATGAGCTCCATGTGATGGTTTGATAGTTAGAGTGTTCACCGTCTTAGGTGTGGCCTAGGTTCGAGTTGTGCTAGTTACGTTTGATAATGTGCCCATCCCCTTCTCTTCTCCATTTCATTACGTGTTTTAGGTTTTGGGATTTAAGTATATCATTTTGAAAATGAACATCATGCATGAGCTGGAATTGTTATTCAACGTGACGGTAATTGATTTGAAGTATATCAAACTCTCATTCTGAATCTGATTAATTATATTGCATTTGATTTTTTTTCTGAATTCGAAGGGTATAAACTTTCTCCCCCCAAGTCCTAGTTTTATTGAGTGAGAGTTGCATTTTGATGAATTACTGCTGCAATTTTTAGAACTTTAAAGTCCTCAATGGTTGCCTTTGTCACTTTACAATGCAAATTTAACTGTATTGATGATAATGAATGAAATAATTGTAGAAAAACTGGAAAGCAACTATGAATAATAGTGTTGTGCCCAAGTGAAGATTAATTTCACTCTATCACTTCCCATTGGTAGATAATTATTTATCAAAACAAGTTCAGAATCTATAAGGTAATTTGTTAAAATAAATCAAGTTCAATCTTGAAATTTAGCCTGAGTTAGTGATGTATCTAAGGGGTGGCAGCGCCTAGCTCTCTAAAATGAAAAATTGTCTATTTAGGTCCTCTAGAAATTTTAAAATTTTAAATTAATAAAGGTAAAATTGCACTTTGGTGTCCCCTAAAAATAATAAAAATTTAATTTAATCCTTTAAAATTTATAAAGATATAGCCTATTAAAAATTAAAATTTAATTTCAACCCCTCGTAATAAATTTCTGGCTTTGCCCTTAGCCTGAGTAGATATTTAGGAGAATATGACATTAATATCTTGCTAAAAATGCAGCTCCAGATCATCTACAATTTATTTATCTGTGACTTTCATCGCACATAAACATTTTATGATTCTTAAGCTCAATCAGAGATATTTCATGAAGAGGCATTGAAATTGGAGACTTGATATGTAAGAATTCTTGAGACACTAATTTCATTGTTGGTCGAGCTTTGGGTTTGGCCCGTAAGCATGCGAAAGCAATCACAGCAACGAAAGCGATGTCTCCTGCCATTTTCCGACTTCTTGGGGTTGATAATCGAGCATCCAAAATTTCATTTAGCATGACATTTTGGACACTAGATGGAGCTGATGATGATAGTGTTGACAACAATTCACCAGGATGCTTTCCTATCAATATTTTCAATGTCAACACTCCAAAGCTATATACGTCACATTTTTCAGTCACAACCAATGAATAAGCATGTTCTGTATTTAAAACAAAAAAAAAAGTTGAAAATACATGTTAATTTATATCGTGCATTCAATTGTAGGTGCATGTATAGTTGCATTTTAATTCTCTAATCTCAAGTTAAAAAAAAAAATTATTTATACTTGATCTTTGTTAATTTTGCTTTTCCCATTTGTTTCCTCATATTATTTTAATATGTAATTCAAAACAAATGATCAGTACAAACTAAAAATGGATGAAGTTAAATAAAAAGAGAAAAAGAGACTGAAGGTACAGCACCTGGGGCAATATATCCATATGTTCCAACAATTACAGTTCGATTTGATGAATCAGGATCAAGAAGTCTTGCAGTCCCAAAATCAGAAATAAAAGCTTCCCATTTCCAGTTCAACAAAACGTTATTACTTGAGATGTCTCGATGAACAATTGGAGGGTTGCAATCATGATGCATATAAGATAGAGCATGTGCGACACCTTTGACAATGTTCACTCTTTTGGTCCAATCCAATTCCATAGATTCCTCATCAATGCTCAAGGCATAAAACAGGCTTCCGTTTTCCATATATTCATAAATCAAGAACATGCAACGATTGTGGAGACAAAATCCGTTGATCTTGACGATGTTCTTATGCCGTATTTCTGTTAAAAACTGGATCTCATTTCGAAAACTTGTATCGTAAGGCGGCTGCTCAGCTTCCAATTGGTGGAGTTTTTTTAAAGCGACAATTTTGCCGCTTGGTAAGACTGCTCTGTAGACACTGCCATAACCCCCAGTTCCAATGCAATATTTCATATCAAAATCCCCTGTAAGTTGAAATTGATTCACACAGACATTTCTAAACCTCAAAGAACTCCTTCATTAGTAGGTAGTCGGTATTATGCTACTTTTGTTGATGATTTTATAAGAATGTGTTGGATTTTCTTCTTATAATTCAAGTTAGAAGTGGTTGGAGTATTCTAGAAATTCAAGAAGACTGTGGAAAATCAAAATGGAAACCACATTCCAATATTGAGGTCTAATAATGGCAAGGAGTATACATCAGAAAATTTCAATACATTTTGTAAAGAAGCTAGCATTGAACATTAGTTAACAGCTCCCTATACTCCACAACAGAATGGAGTTAATGAAAGGCGAAACAAATACATCTTAGACATGACTAGATGTATGTTGCATGAGAAAATTTTTCCCAAAAAGTTTTGGGTAGAAACAGCTCATACTATGGTTTTCCTGCAGGATAGACTGCCCACAAAAGTGGTCAAGTATCAAACACCCTATGAGGCTTGGTAAGGTCATAAATCATCTTTAAATTTTCTCAAAATATTTCGTTGTTTGTGCTTCACTCACATTCCACAGATCAAGAGAGACAAGTTAGACAAAAAGGCACTTCTAGGAGTCTTTATCGACTATAGCACTGTTGCAAAAACTTATAAAAATTTTCCAATCGTAGTTTGGGAAAATTGTTACAAGCAAAGATGTTCATTTCATGGAAGATGAAGAGCGGAACTGGGATGAGAAAAGTGGCAAAAGCACAGCAGATCTGAAGCTTAAATTTCCTATTTCAACCATAGATAAAGATGAAAATTGGCTGAATGAGTTGTTGGATGATACTCCAACAAGGGGTACTAGGTTGCTCACTGACATTTATGCAAGATGTAATATTGTTGTATGTGAACCTGCAGATTTTTTCACGGCAATAAAGGACATAAAATGGGGGGCTGTAATGAAGGAGGAGTTGTTCATGAATGAGAAAAATAAAACATGGGAGTTGATTAATCGACCCCATGATAGGAAGGTGATTAGAGTCAAGTGGGTGTATAGAACTAAGCTTAATGTTGATGGCTCAATCAACAAGCACAAAGTAAGACTTGTGGTTAAAGGCTATGCACAAGTTTTTGGTGTGGACTATTCAGACACCTTCACACCAGTTGCTCATTTGGACACCATAAGACTTTTACTTACTATAGCAACTCAAATGAATTTGAGTGTGTATTAGCTTGATGTAAAATCAGCTTTTTTAAATGGAACTTTGTAGGAAGAAATTTACGTTGAGCAGCTTGAAGGTTTTGTACAGATAAGAAAGGCAGACAATGTGTTTCTTCTCAAGAAGGCTCATTATGGACTGAAACAAGCTCCGAGAGCTTAGTACAGTAAGCTAGATGATCATTTACTGAGCTTGGGTTTTGAAAAAAATCTGTTCGAGCCCATTCTTTATGTCAAACGTCAGAATAATGATATTTTGATAATCTCTCTTTATGTTGATGATCTCTTGTTGATGGGAAATGATGCACGGTTGCTTGAGGAATTCAAGTAGGAGATGATAAAGGTTTTTGATATGAAAAATCTCGGATTGATGTCCTTTTTTTCTTGGAATATAAATTAAACAAGCTGAGCATGAAGTATTCATCTGTTAGAAGAAGTATGCCAAGGATATCTTAAAGAAATTCAAACTTGAAGAATGCAAGGAAGTGAGTACTCCTATGAATCAAAATGAGAAGTTGTGTAAAGAAGATGGAGTTGATAAAGTTGATGAGGGATATTTTAGAAGTTTGATTGGTTGTTTAATGTATCTTACAGCAACACGTCCTGATATTTTAAATGTTGTAAGTATTTTGTCACAATTTATGAATTGTGCCAATGAATTACATCTCAGGACTGCCAAGAGAGTAGTTCGTTATATCAATGGCTCGAGTAATTTTGGTGTTAAATTCACAATAAGCAAGGAGTTCAAGCTTGTTGGCTTCTCTAGTAGTGATTGGGGAGGTTCCATTGATGACATGAGGAGTACATCAGGCTATTGTTTTACTTTTGGATCTGGTGTCTTCTCATGGAGCTCGAAGAAGCAAGAAACTTTGGCTCAATCCACTACTGAAGCAGAATTTGTTGCTACTGCGGCAGTTGTTTATCAAGTTCTGTGGTTGAGAAAATTATTAAGTGATCTTAACCTTGAACAGAAGGAAAGCACAAAGATTTTCATTGATAATCAAAATGCCATTGCAATTCTCACAAGCCAGTATTTCATGGGAAGACTAAGAATTTCAATATTAAGCTTTTCTTTTTTAGGGAAGTACAAAAAAAAGGTAAAGTTATACTGGTTCATTGCAAAACAAAGGAGAACGTTGCAGATATCTTCACCAAGTCACTCCTAGTAAGCGAATTTAAAGCTTAGAGAGCAACACTTGGTGTTTGCAGCTCCTAAAGCAAGGAGTGTTAGTTGATGTGTTTAGGACTGCTACTTTTAATGTTTTCTATTTTTAGGTATTTTTTTATTTGAATTTATGTTTGATGCTTAAGTTTAGGAACATATTATTAGTGGGTTGTTGTTTTCACTTAGTATAAATTGTGAACCTTGCTAAATAATATTCATTAGTTCAATTTCCTTCATCAGTTCAGTTTTCTTTTCTGATAAAATACCAACAGTTTCAAATTGGTTAAATTACCCAAAGTATAAGACATAGAACCACAAATGTTGCAACTAACCATTTGCATAGAGATCAAATTATTCAAACTTCCCCAATCCAAGGGGATAGAACCTTCAAAAGAGTTACCAGAAAGGTTGAGCTCTTTCAATCGAGTAAGTTTTCCAAGAAACTTAGGTAATTTACCAATTAGATGGTTGTTTGAAAGATTGAGGTGCTCCATTGAGGATAAAGCACTTATTTGAGACAGGATGCTTCCATTAATCCAGTCCAAGCTATATCAAGATAAAAAAGATTTAGAAAGCAGGAGAATTTCAATTTTTTGAGTTCATCAAACATACCTAGTACACTTGCAACACGAAGCTCAATGCAGATGATGCTTTTAGCTATTGAATATTTGATGAAAAATGGATTGAGACAGAAACAAAAATAGATAAAAATGAAGCAATCAAGTTTTGATATTCAGTTTCATTACTTGGCTTATAGTTTACATGTACAACAATGCTTAAATGAGCTAAAAATAATAGTAAATAATTACTACTTGGTAAATCCTGGAACTTGTACAGTACAACTTTCCTCTCTATTGATTGATTTTAGCCTAATCAGCAACCAAAGCATCTTGTCAAAAAAATTTATCATTTTAGAGCAAGTTGGCAACTTGCAAAGAAAGGGCTCGCATCTATAAGCTCACCTAACAAAGCTTGCACCTTTGTTGACATTGCAGCTTTGGTGAGCTTGCATCTTTGGGTGAGCTTGTAAATGTGTGATCTGTGTTCGCCATTACATAAATGGCCACTTCGCAACACCAACTTTATTGCATGATATACCTGGCCATGTGTAAGGTTCTGAAGTGTCATAGTCACTTGAACTCCTCCAACCAGTATGGCTGAGCGCTTTTGCTTTCATCTCTAGCGAGGATGGTGTGGGCAAAGTTGGAACAATGGAGACCATGACTGCAATCGAAACGTAAGAAAGAACAAGGGTAGTGAAACAAACCGGTAACATCATCTCTGAGTTTATTTTGTAAGTTTTTGTAATAGTACATGTTTGTGATTTTTAGTCTTACTTACGAGACACATATTAATATATTTTCTCATATTATTACTATTCTGCAAAGGCAAAGCTTTTATTAATAAGGTAATGAGAAAACATATATAACCACCCATGCAAGGTGCTTGAAACATAACAAACCCTAACACCAAGAAGTAAAAAAACATTACATTTCCATGTACAACATTGATTTCCCTTAAAATATGATAAAATTTAACATTTGCAATAATCAAAACCAAGTTTGTCAATTTTTGTAAGGATGTCCTTATATAATACCCATGGTGAAGGAGACACCCCTATTTGCCCAATTCTTTAAATCAAGCCTAAATAAACCATGATATCAAAATTCCTTATGCATCATGCATTTCCAAACAATTTCCAAACAAAAAGTTGGACTTTAATAACTTCAAAATTCCTTCCCATTAGAACACCAAAGCGTCAATGCCAATTTGATAGCACATAAATCTGCAAAGAAGCCTGCAATCTTTTATTTATTTTGTAAACTGTTTCCAGGATGCCATATTGATTGCAATCGTAAATCAACTAAAAATTGACTAAGGCAAGTACACCTATGAATTAATAGTATAGCTACGATGAGCATAGATAATGTTCCCACAAGGACTAAAAGTACTAGTAACTAACATCTTTCTATTATTTAACTAAATAATTGAAGCAATTGATTGATAACTAAAATTAACTAAATTAATTAACTAACGAACACAATAAAGAACAAATCAGGAAAATAAACGATTAACAACTAAGAAGCGAGACAATATCCAAGAAAGAATCCACCTAAACTTCATCTGTCATTATCAATTCATATTATACAATTTCTTCACTTAGTATCTTGATCCGTAGAAATCCATAAATTATGTTAATATCTTTCTTCAAGACTAAGAGCAACTGACTTTAGGTTGATTAATTGAAATTTCTTTCTAATTAAAGCCCCTATTATCACATTAACTCGGTCTATAAATTCCCCTATTAGATTTGACTCTAATCTAGTAGATTTATATAATCTTATTTTTAGGATTGCATGCAAATCCACTCAATTATGCTAGATCTACTTCTAAATAGAGTCTATTCCTCCTCTGATTTAAGCACATCAAACATGGATCAATAATCTAGAAATATCAACACAAGAATTAAGCACACATAATTGAGAACAAGATCTAACTATTTATCGCATAAAATAAAAATCAAATGACAAAATCCATCATAAGGTTCATCTCCCGTAGGTATTTAGAAAATCAGTTCATGATAGCAAATAAAAACATCCCAAAGACAGTATAATCATAAGAAATATAGAAACTCATGATAAACTTCAAAGAAATCAAAAGGAGATCTTCAATCTTGATGGAAATCTGCTTCAGAGTCGGCTTCAATGGTGTTTTCCGAGTTGGTTTCTTGAATATTCTATGACGACTCTCTCCCCTCTTCTTATCTTTGTCATATATAGCTTTTAAAATGCCCGAAAAACCTAAAAAAATGCGATTTCCTATAGGTTTGGAGTGTGATTCGCAATTTCCACACAGTCTGGCACATGGCCATGTGGCAGCTCGTGTAGCTCTTGAAACTTGCTCTAATTTTCCGATTTTCGCCCTTTTTCTCCCAAATGCTCTCTTAAGTATAGAAACATGAATTTAAAATATTAGGAGCATAAAATTTACCATTTTAAATCGAATAATCATGCAAAAAAGCATTAAAATGAGGCTAAAACATGTTACTTTTGGCATTTATTACATATCTATTACTTATTTACAATTAAAGAAGCCTGAAATGATATGTATAACCTATATATACGTACACAAGTACGATTATATCTCTTAATTATTTACAATTGATGCCTTGAAAATTACTCTAAAAAAATTATATAACAAATAATAATTGACCATTTCCACTAGTAGAAATGAAAATAGATAAGGTGCCATATTTGTTGTAAGATGATCATTCATGTAACATGCACGACCGGCGAACTCCCTAAATTTGGTGTACTCTCTAAATTTGTAGAACTCTCCAAGAATGGCGAACTAATCAAGATTGGTGAATAGAACATGACAGATAGACCAAGTAGCGTACACATATGTAAATCCTTGGCGGATAGTTTTTCTAAAGCAACAACTTTACCACTTGGTAAGACTACTCTGTAGACACTGCCATAA
>JABFAF010280174.1:0-14667 GCA_013677275.1 Gossypium schwendimanii | reverse complement strand
ACATGCCATTATAATCAAACTAAAACAACTAAAACTACCAAAAGAGCCGATAAATAGTGTGATATAGCTTCGACAAGCTTCCAACTCGAACAAGCTTCCAAATCACTGTAAAACACAAAAAATACATGAGTAAGCATTTAAGCTTAGTAAGTTCGTATAACAAAGAAATTAACTTACCATTTAATCACATTTAAGGTAAGGATACAAAGCATATCCAAACTCAATTTGGCCAAAAGCCTAAACACATATCGTCAACAACCATGTTAGTCATGTAATTCATATAATATCAAGAAACATTAATGAATTCAACAATAATCAAACTTCCATGCACATATAATTTCCACTTCATGTAACTATATATCATGTACAAATCATTTTCATATATCTCATGTAAATACCTATAGTAGTTTGTATTGAACTCATGTAATCACGTAATAGAATAGTGCCAATTGAACCATTTAGAATATCGTTGGATACGCGGGTAGTACACTCAAGGTGTACTGAGCTGTAATCCATCAATTCCTATACATGTATGCTCATACAAGCTCTAAATCGGTATGCTCTTACGAGCTGTAAATGGTAAGCTCCTCTGAGCTGAATAAGAGTAAGCTCATGCGAGCTAAGTATCAGTAAGCTCATACGAGTGAAATTGGTAACCCTAATGGCATGTCATTTGTATCCTACTAATTTTTAAGGTTCAAACGAGGCTTAGTAATCATTTTACATCGTCGGATATGTGATCAGTATTCATATATGATGATTACAGATTTCACAAACATATAATTCAATTTAAAACATATAAATGTACAATTTAATTAAACAAACTTACCTCGACGAATGTACGTAGATACAGAGGCGAATAATCTTAGATTTTCTCTTTGTCTTGATCTAACTCCGTAAGAGGTCTATAAGATATTTCTATCACGCTATAGAAAATAAAATAATAAAATGAATTTTCCCACTTCAAATTTGTGGTTCTAAAACCACTATTCTGATTTCACTAAAAACGGGCTATTACAACTCTCCCCCTAAAGGAATTTTCGTCCCCAAAAGTCTTACCAAAAAAAAGGTTCAAATATTACTTTCTCATAGCTTCCTCAGGTTCCCAGGTAGCTTCTTCTATTCCATGTCACTACCAGAAAACTTTTACTAAAGTAATGTTTTTATTTCTCAATTCTTTCATCTCTCGTGCGAGGATTCTGATCAGTTCTTCACTGTATGTCATACCAGGCTAAATTTCGACATCCCTCAGGGAGATAACATGTGAAGGGTCAGATTGGTATCGTCGTAACATATACATGTGAAAGACAGTACGAATTCTTTCAAGTTCTAACGGTAAAGCTAAAATGTATGCAACAAGTCTGATTCTTTCAGTAATCTCATATGGCCCTATAAATCGCGGACTCAATTTTCCTTTACAACTGAATCAAAGAACTTTCTTTCAATGTGAAACTTTCAAAAATGCTCTATCACTGACTTGAAACTCTATATCTTTATGTTTAACATCCGCATAGGATTTCTGACGATTTGAAGCTGCTATCAAACTATCTCGGATCACTTTCAATTTTTCCTCAGTCTTGCGAATCAAATCAACCCTATGTATCTTTTTCTCATTGATTTTAGTCTAGTATAACAGAGTTCGACATTTATGACCATACAGAGCATCATACGGTGTCATCTTTATGCTCGACTGAAAACTATTATTATACGCGAATTCGACCAATGGTAAATATTTCTCTCAGTTGCCTTAGAACTCTAAAACACAGCAACGAAGCATATTTTTGAGAATCTGAATCACTCTCTCTGGCTAACCATTAGTTTGAGGGTGAAATACAGTGCTGAAATGGAACTACGTACCTAGAGCTTCATGTAACATTCTCCAGAATTATGATGTAAACCGCAGATCTCTACCCAAAATAATGGAGACTGGTACTCCGTGTAATCTAACAATCTCAAAAACATATAACTCAACTAATCTCTCAAGTGAGAAATCTGTACAACTGGAATAAAATGTGCAGAATTCGTCAAATGATCAACAATAACCCAAATAGCATCTTTCTTTTTCGAAGATAGGGGTAACCTGGATATGAAATCCATAGTAACTCTATCTCATTTCCACTCTGGTATCATCATTGCATGTAACAACCCTGAAGATACCTGATGTTTAGCTTTAACTTGCTGACATATCAAACATCTGGATACAAAGTCAAAAATCTTGAGTTACATTCCTAGCCACAAATACATCTGTCTCAAATCATTGTACATTTTATTGCTCCTAGGATGAACAGACAAGCTACCACTATGAGCTTCGTGCAAACTTTTTTGTATAAGCTCTAGATTCTTTGGTACACAAACTGTACCTCTAAATAATAAACAATCATCGAGTCTTATCTAAAATTCTGAATCAGAAGCCAATTCACACTGTACCCATTTACCTAACATCTCACTATCAGTTTTTTGAGCTTTGTAGATCTGTTGTAAAAATGTCAATTTAGCTTTTAACTCGGCTATGACTAAGCCATCATCAGATAATGACAATCAGGTATTCATCGCTCACAGAACAAACAATGACTTTTAATCAAAGCATTAGTAACTACATTTGCTTTACCTGGGTGATAATCAATAACTAACTCATAATCTTTCAACAGTTCGAGCCATCTACGTTGTCTCAGATTCAGATCTTTCTACGACATCAGATACTTTAAACTCATGTAATTGGTAAATATGTGACATTTTTCACCGAATAAATGGTGTCGCCAAATTTTCAACGCGAACATAATAGCTGCCAACTCTAAGTCATGTGTTGGATAGTTTTACTTGTGTGGCTTTAACTATCTGGAGGCATAAGTTATAACTTTGCCTTCTTGCATCAAACACAGCCTAAACCGTTCAATGACGAATCACTGAATATCACAAATTATTTACCCGATTTAGGCTAAACCAGAACTGGTGCTTCGGTCAACAGTGCTTTCAACTGGTTAAAACTTTGCTGACATTTATTAGATCATTCAAACTTCAACATTTTTCTGTAATAGTCGTGTCATCGGTGTAGCTATCATCGAGAACCCTTTTACAAATCTACGGTAATAACAAGCTAATCCTAGAAAACTTCTAGCTTTAGATACATTTCTCAGTGGCTTTTAGTCAACAATCTCTAAAATTTTACTCGGATCAACTTTGATGCCTTCAGCTGATACTATGTGTCCCAAAAACCCGACTTCTTGGAGCCAAAACTCACATTTTTTGAATATAGTAAATAGTTGTTTATCTCCCAGGGTTTGTAAAATAATTCTCAGATGATTAGCATGTTCAGTCTTGTCTAGGGAATATATCAGAATATCATCAATAAATACCACAACAAAACTATCTAAATACAGTCTAAAGATAAAATTCATAAAATCCATAAATATAGCAGGTGCATTAGTTAAACCAAATGGCATCACAAGAAATTCATAGTATCCATACCTGGTTCTAAATGTAGTTTTTGGCACATCCAAACCTTTCACTCGTAGCTGATAATAGCCAGAACGAAGATCAATCTTCGAGAACACTGTGGCACCTTTCAACTGGTCAAACAAATTGTCAATGTGAGGTAGTGGATATTTATTCTTAATTGTAACTCTTTTGAGCTAACGGTAGTCAATGCATAATCTCATCAATCTTTCCTTTTTCTTAACAAAAAGAACTTGCGCACCCTAAGGTGAAAAACTAGGGCGAGCAAACCCCTATCAGTCAACTCTTACAACTATGCTTTCAACTCTTTTAACTCTATAAAAGCCATTCTGTAAGGTATTATTGATATTGGTGTTGTTCCCAGAACAAGTTCTGTAGCAAACTCTACCTCTCTGATCGGCGGTAATCTGAGTAACTCCTCTGAAAACACATCGGGATACTTGCAAACCACTGGCACTGATTCAAGCTTTGCTCAAACACTTTAGTATCCAATACATAAGTAAGGTAAGCATTACAACCTTTTCTCACACATTTCTGTGCTGACATAGTTGATATCATAATAGGCAACCCACTTGAAATATCTAATTCGATACAAAACATCTCACCATTCTGACATTTCAATAAGATAAGCTTTTGTCTATAATTTACCATAGCATCATTTAAAGTTAGCCAATCCATACCCAAAATCACATCGAATTCATTTAACGATAACAGCATGAAAGGAGCCGAAAAATTGTAACCCCGAGTCATCAATGGACAGTTCTTACAAACCTTATCAACTAGCACATACTGGCTTAGAGGGTTCGATACTTTAACCACAAGTTCAGTGAACTCAATAGGTAAATTTTACTAGACACTAAATTCGGGCAAACATATGAATGAGTCGATCCAGGATCAACCAAAGCAGTTACATCAGTATCATAAATAGGGAAAGTACCGATAATAACATCCGGCGAAAAAGCATCTTCGCATGCGCGAATAGCATAAGCCCTTGCTAATTCTCATGCCTCAAATCTTGCAGTAGAATCTTTCGTCAGACCACGGCTACCACTCATATTTCCAAGATTACGAGGTGGTCTACCTCTCGCAGTAGTATTGCTCGGCCTTGTGGTCTGAGCTTTCTCTTTCTCGAACTTATCAGGGCAATCTCTAAGATAATGGTCAAAGGAACCACATCTGAAACACGCTTCGCTCTTCATTAGACACTCACCATAATGTCGCCTATTACAGTGCTTGCACTCGGGCCTAGTGTTTCTAACACTACCCACACTCACTACAGAGGTAGCCTGGGGTTTAGGACTAGAGCGTCTCCTATCTCTATCTCTATTAGAATGTCCCACAAAAGCAGTAGAACGATAGTGATGTTCTTTAGATTTTTTCGATGCTGATTGATATGACTTTCCCATCAATCTCTTTCTCAAATCTCTAGCTTCAAATTCAACGTGTCTTTTCTTTTTTCTCAGCTCTTCGGCTTTATGTGCCCGATCAACCAATACAACAAATTCTTTCAACTCAAAGATCCTGACTAATAGCTTTATATCTTTATTTAATCGATCTTCAAACAGTTTAAACATTGTAGTCTCGATCAGAATGCACTTTCAAGCATATTTACTTAATCGAACAGATTCTCATTCATATTCAGACATTGACATAAAGCCCTTCTTGAGCTCCAAAAATTCTTTACATTTCTAATCGAGAAACCTCTAATTGATGTATTTCTTTTGAAATTCGACTTGAAAGAAATCCCAAGTGACCCGTTCTCTTGGCACTACAGAAGTCAATGTATTCCACCACTGATAAGTTGAATCTTTTAGTAGAGATACTACACACTTCACACATTTAGTCAGTGAACAAGACAACTCATCAAAAACCCTGATGGTATTCTTTAACCAAAATTCAGCACTCTCAGGATCATCTTCAGAAGTAGCCCAAAATTCTTCAGCCCTGTACTTACGAATCTTATAAACAGGAAGCTTACTAACTCAGATTGGTTCTGTACCTTGAGGAATCACGGGAACAGATTAAGGAATAAAAGGGGTGGAGGCTGTCGAGCAGTTGAATTCGTCCATACAAACACGGTGAATCGCTCATTCATCTTTGGAAGAAAGCTTCCTTGCCTCTCTTCCCCGGCCTTCAGATACGGGCCTCGTACCACTTGAAGCTACTCTGTGAACAGAGGCTTGAGCATTACTCTCTACTTCATCAGAATCAGCTCGATTGGATATCATTGTTATATAAAAACATGTTTTAAAATGGTCAGGAGATATCACACTATCATGGGTTATATAATGGCATCTATAGCTAGACTCGTATACGTTACATTAGTACGAGAATCGACTAAATCATAGCTCTAATACCAATAAATGTAACACCCCTAACCCAAATCTGTCGCCAAAACAGGGTTACAGAGCACTACCAGAGATTACAAATCAAACAGACAGAAAATATGAATATTCCATATCATATAGTATTCATGTCAAAAACCAATCAAATTCATACATATTGACCCTTATACGAACACTCGAAACCCAAATTACACATTAGAAACAAATAGGGACCAAATCGGAAACTAAGAAATTATTTCAAAAACATTCAAAATTTTCAAAGCTACAGGGGTCACACGGCTATGTGACTAGGCCGTCTAACTCACACGGCCAAGAGACACGCCCGTGTCTTAGGTCGTGTGGGCATTCGAAATAGAGACAACGGCCGTGTCCCAACCCATGTCCATGCCCGTGTAACTCATTGACTTGTGCCACACGGCCAAGCTACATGCCTGTGTGCTAGGTTGTGTAAGCATACTGACTTTCACTTTTTAAAAGCTACAGGGGATACACACCGTGTCACTTGGCCGTGTGTCACACACGGCTAAGAAACATGCCCGTGTGGACAAAAAATGTCATTTTGTATATACACAAGTCATAAATAGGCATCCAAAACAAGCCAAAGTTCAAGCCTTAAACATGTAAAATCATCACATACAACCAATATGCCCTTAGGCACCTCAAATAACAACTTATAACATGTAATTCTAAACATTCAATGTATTCAATTGTTACCTAACTCATATGCATATTTGTACCAAAACTTACCATGTAGATCATTAATCAAAACATGCCAATTATGTACTTGATCTCTAGCATCAAATGGTCATGTAATTCACTTGTAATTTGTGCACTAAAAAAACAAACACAAACCATTCAAAATTTAAGCTCATTATACATATGTGCTTCCCACAATAAGCACTAAATCACTCCAAATTATAATACACATCCAAATGCATATTCAACTACCATTTAAATTTTCAACCATCAAACATAAATCAACTCACATCTTACCAATACCAAACCACACATCAAACATGATAAGACCATTTATATATTTACATAGCAAAATATACCCAGCCACAAGCCAAAGCTTATGGCATAACCACAACATCACACATAAGCCAACATTAGCCAAAATAACCTATACATGCCATTATAATCAAACTAAAACAACTAAAACTACCAAAAGAGCCGATAAATAGTGTGATATAGCTCCGACAAGCTTCCAACTCGAACAAGCTTCCAAATCACTGTAAAACACAAAAAATACACAGAGTAAGCATTTAAGCTTAGTAAGTTCGTATAACAAAGAAATTAACTTTCCATTTAGTCACATTTAAGGTAAGCATACAAAGCAAATCCAAACTCAATTTGGCCAAAAGCCTAAACACATATCCTCAACAACCACGTTAATCATGTAATTCATATAATATCAAGAAACATGTATGAATTCGACAATAATCAAACTTCCATGTACATATAATTTCCACTTCATGTAACTATATATCATGTACAAATCATTTTCATATATCTCATGTAAATACCTGTAGTAGTTGGTGTTGAACTCATGTAATCACGTAGTAGAACATTTCCAATTGAACCATTTAGAATATCATTGGATACGCGGGTAGTACACACGAGGTGTACTGAACTGTAATTTGTCAATTCCTGTACATGTATGCTCATACGAGCTCTAAATCAGTATGCTCTTACAAGCTATAAATGGTAAGATCGTCCAAGCTGAATAATAGTAAGCTCATGCGAGCTAAGTATCAGTAAGCTCATACGAGCTAAAATTGGTAACTCTAATGGCATGTCATTTGTATCCTACGAATTCTTAAGGTTCAAACGAGGCTCGGTAATTGTTTGACGTCATTGGATATGTGATCAATATTCATTTATGATGATTACACATTTCACAAACATATAATTCAATTTAAAACATATAAATGTACAATTTAATTACACAAACTTACTTCAACGAATGTACGTAGATACAAAGGCGACTAATCTGAGATTTTCTCTTTGCCTCGATCTAACTCCGTACGAGGTATGACAGGATCTATACAAATGAATTTAACCCTATTCAATATAATTCATATTCAATTTAGTCCAACACACACTTTTAGAAATTACCATTTTGCCTCTATACTTTTAATTCTTTGCAATTTAGTCTTTATCTCATAGAAATGGAAATTTGCACAATTTCATTACAACCCATCATAGCCAAATTATATACATGCTTATAACAACCCACATTTTTCACAAGTTCATAATTTTACCACACAATTTTTCACATTTTTCAATTTAATCCTTAATTAATAATTTCCTCAAAAATTCCTTTACAAAAGTTGTTTATCTAACAACAACCATTAATTTTCTACCATTAAACTTTAAAACCCTTTCATATTCATCAATGGAAAAACTCGATTACTTTAACATTTTTACAAATTAGTCTTTAGGCTAGCTAGATTAAGCTATAACGATCCTAGAAACGTAGAAATTATTTAAAACGAGACAAAAATCACTTACCAATTACACACACAAACTTGACCGAATGTGAAGGATGAAAAAATGGCTTCTTTTTGCTTAACAATTGGTTGAGGAAGATGGTACCAAATGATATTTTAATTTGGTTTTAATTATCATAACCTTAATTACCTTTAGCTATTAGAACCCAACTTTTGTACTTTACACGATTTAGTCCTTTTTTATCAAACTGAACATGTAAACAGTAAAATTTCTTAAAAAAAATTTTGTATGTATTTCTATCATGTTGTAGACAATAAAATAATATTAAAATGAATTTTTGGACTTTGGATTTGTGGTCTCAAAACCACTGATCCAATTTCATTAAAAACGAGTTGTTATAATCACTTAGTGTGTTAAGGTTACCAGCTTGATAAAATAAAAGTCTAGCAACCATTTCTTATTCTCTCAGAAAAATTCAAGAGAAAGTGGTTGTTCTTTTTTATGGCGTAGACTACGTAGAGGCCAAGACATTTTCGTTGTGGCTTGGAATCGACATCAAATCAGTAGAATCCTTTCAATGTTTTTACTAAATAAGGTTTATTTTCAGCCCTATTTCAACATATTTGTTCCTCGTACATGGATCCATGGTTGACGATCGCCAGAATAATCTTTTCTATGTGCCTCAAGGCGTACTGGTGATCCAACATTGTGATTTTTGGATTGAACCCATAAGTGGGTTTTTAGGGGTTGTTTAAGAGGTATATTAATTGAGTTAATAATGATTTTTAATTTAGGTTCATTATAAATTTTATTAAAGAATCAATGAGATTCGCAAATGTGATGCGGCAAAGCGTAATTAAGGTGTGGGTTCTAACTCATTGACTTGAATGTTTTAATATTTTTTTCAATGAATATAATGGATGAATAAGCTTTATAATTAGGCTTGGCTTAGTGGATAAGTAATTAATTTGTAAGTGGCTAAACCAAATACGTTTCGAGCCCTAATTGTTTGGCATGTAAGCAAAAATGTGAGACTGAGTGTATAATTTTGTGATTGTTATTGTTGTGAAAGATTAGTTGATATCATGTATGTTGATTGTATGCATAGCATGATTGAGAATAAGATTGTGGCTTACGCATGATATATTTGTATGAATGATTTGTTATGAAATATTTGAAAGACTGCACTCGAAAAAGAATTATTAGTTATATGATATTGTAATATGTTGAACAACACCATCTTAATGGTGAATTGAAAAGTGGATAAATGATCCTATTTACTGAAAGCATTTGAAAATATGATGGCGTGTTGATCATGCCAAAGAAATGTGAAAATATTCAATTCATGACTATGTAATATCCCTAAACCAAGCCTAGTAGTTTTGGTTATATTTTTCGTGTATTGAGTGTGAAATTAGGAATTTATAGGGTTTCTAGTAATTTTTAATTTAATTTAGGAGGTTAATTTCATCTAAAATTGATTAAACAATAATTCAGAAAATTTAAAAAAATATTTTTAAAAAGTTAATTTTAAAGATTTTAAATAATTATTATTGAAAATAATCAATTTGGGTTGAAAAATAATTTTAATTAGGAATAATTTAAGTAAAATTGAAATATTAATTAAATAAGATTTAATTGCAAAATAAGGGAAAATTTTGAGTATTTATATGACAAATAAACCTTAAATTTCATAATTTTAGAGGGAAAGGATTAAATGGTAAAGTAAGGGAAATGTGGGAGTGGCCATTAGGCAAATTTCTCAAAGTTTAAATTTCTAGTGGGTGTTTTCAGTTTTAAAACTAATGTATCTAGCACACTTTTCACACATTTTACATCAAATTAGAGAGCTTTAAGATTCATTTTCTTTGCATGATTTTAAAGATCTATCATCAGAGAATAGATCCAACCAATTTTCTTCTCAAAATACTCTCTCAATTCACCCGAAATTTTCTCAAAATTAGCCAAAAATATTCTAAAATTTCTCAAGTTCCTTGAATCAAGATTTTAAATCAATGAATTTAAACGGAATCAAAGGTAATCTTCAATACTAAACTTATTTTTATGATGATTAGGAACATTTTTACATGATTTGAGAGTCAATTAAAGGATTTTTTCAATGTTATCTTTTTTCAAGAACACATGGTTCATTAATGGTGGATCTTGAATTTTGAGAGGAAATCCATGGATCTTCCAACTCAAAATGGATCTATTAAAAGTTTTTTATCTTATTTATTAAGATTAAACATGATTTGTAAGGTAATTTAAAGAAATTTGAATTCCATCATCTTCATGAACTGATTTTTCACAATTTTGTGAAATTGATTTAAAGATGAAATTAATGCTTAATATAAGTGTATTTGGTCTAGTATTGATGATTGAAAGTGTTTAGGAGGGCTGGAGAGATCGATTTTGTGAGGAATCGAGATTTTGACATGATGTTATAAATTCGGTAAGGTATCTTTGTGAGAGAATTTTGATTAGTATAGTTAATTAAAATTCGTGTTTAGTATAGCATTAGAAAGGTGGTAATCTCTACTTTATCTCTATTAAAGCTCTAAATCTTGAAGAGGATCGAGCTAACCAAAATTGAAGCTTGGATTTTCTTGGTTGATCATTTGTTTGTGGTAGAATAAATCGTGTGTGAATGTTTCTAAGGGCGATTTTGTAAATTAACCCACATTTATGTTTAATTAGTAGCTTAATTGGTTATTTCAATTGTTTAATTATGGTTGAATGGTTGGGTTTTGAAAGATTGATATTATATGTACAAGAGTTGAATTTTTATTGAATAATGGTAAGTAAGCATTTAAGAGTTTTTGTGCAATTTAATTAGGCTAATTATATTGATGATTAGAGCATGGTTACTAGAGTTTTTTATCATGATACATTAGAGTTACAATTGGAAATTGAACATTGGAAAATGGCAAATGAAATGCTTGATTTAATTAGATGTTAAATGGCTATGTTACATGTTACATATAAGCATTTTGTCACATTAAATTGAGCACAACAATGACTTATTTATATGCTATGTTTGACTGAATATATTGGCAACATGCATGTTAGATCCATTGGATATAGTTGGCATGCCATAGGATTTGTGAGTACTCACCTTTATTTGTCACATTGTGAGCATATGGCTCTAGGTGGACTAATTTGTTTGGAGTAGATAAGGGAGTGATGAGCATGAGTCTCCACTCATTGGGTTATTTAAGGCGCTATAAGATAGCGTGTGCTTCATCCCCCTCAACTCAATGGACTGTATTTAAATTTTATGGGAGTTCAAAGATCTGTTTATCCGATGTATGATCACCCGATTAAGCCATGAGAAGTGTATTCCAATATATTTATGTGTGACTATTGTTATATCATTCGGTGTTTGTAAGCCATGAATAATTGATTCCTTATATTGATAAAGCATAAGGAAATTAAATTGACATGTTTTATTATTATGGCTGATATTTGGTGATTTGTACAGATAATTTTCAGGCTTAAGGAGTTGAGGAGCTAAGCAAGAGAGCTCCAAGAGATTCAGGCTTGGTAGAAACTTTATTACATGTTTTAGATACTGTAATCAGGTATTGTGGAACTCTCGAGAATTAGTTTAATTTTGGTTGTAATTGGACATTGGACATTTTATTTTAGATGGCTTTATAATAATTTTGAGGCATGTTTGAGTTTAATTATTGAATGATTTATGGTGTATTGTTGCTTGATAACACGGTGATTGATAACATGATGTGTGAGGCATGAATTTAATACTAACGATTGTTTAAATGAAGCTTCCATGGAGTGGTTCACTAACGACTAAGCTACGCCACTTGTTTGATTTATTCGATGTTTGTTATGCATGAAGTTGATTACCTAATTCTATATAATTAAGGCTTGATTGATGTTAGTAAACTCAATTGAAGGTGTATGTATATGTATGTTAATTAATCATAGTTAAATCGGGTTTAATTGGCCATTAAAATATGTAAAATTGGGTTTTAAAATGAGTTTTTTGCAAAAATAGATGCAGTGGATTTCACACTGGCGTGTGCTTGTTTACACGAGCATGTGAGGGGTTGCACATGGGCGTGTGGGTAAGTGACACGAGCATGTGGAGATTGGAGCTATCACACACGGATGTGTAGGATTTCCACACGAGCATATGGGATCGGTCTAACAGTTTTTCACAATGCAAAAACGGTCGTTTAATGACACATGATCTAGGGGACACAGTCATAAAGGTTTGGGGCGGTTTGATTTTTTGTCTCTTTAAATTGGTATTCTAATTTGATTAAGTTACAATTTAGTCTTTAATGATAAAACTTGAATTAGACATAGTAAACAAACTCAAATTAAGCTGAAATTTTTAGGCTTGCATAATTTCACTAAAAGAAAGTCGGTAAACATTGAGATCTAAAATCGGGTTAGCTTTACCATAGGTGCTAAAATGATGAAAATGCCCTTAGGTTCAATTACCTAGGTAAAGTTTAAAATTGACTCGTAATTTGCTTTCCTATTAATAAATAAATAATAATTAGATAAGATTGATGTGCTATAAGGTCGAGGTGTGTCTTGGGTGGTCATTAGCCAGAGAGTCACTTAGGTGGCTAATGTAATGCTTCGAATTCAGGCCGATCCGTCTCGATTGGTTTGGGGTGTCACATTTGGTGGTATCAAAGCTCTAGGTTTAAAACCTTAGGTTAGCCTAGGTTGCTTGAATATTAATGATCTTAGATTATGATGTTTGCTTGCTTATGTTGATTAAAATGTCATATTTTTGCCTACGCATAATCTTTGTGATATAAATTATTCCTGGGATAGGATTAGGAACACATTGCCCTATAAGAATTATACTTAGTTAAATCTTAGATCTCTTACCGCTACTCACTCCGGGTACGCTTTCTTTACTCTTCCTATTTATTATGCTGAAGTTGTTATGCCTCCTCGTCGTGATCAGGGTAGTATGGATGATGATGCACCACCGCGAGACGATGCTCAGATGGACCGCGTCGAGCACTTCATGTCTAAGATGGTAGGAGCATTACAACGTATCACTAGTGCCAACACTGCTCTGGCTCGTCAGAGTTTTCAACTAGAGCATTTACAAGCTCTTGGTGGTAAGGAGTTTCGTGGTGTTATGGGCGGTAATCCAACACGTACAGGGTATTGGTTGGAGGGCGTTGATCGTATTCTTGGTCGGATGGGTTGTTCTAACAAGGATAAGTTGGGTGGTGTCGTATTGCTGTTGACAGACGAAGCTCACAGATGGTGGATGACTATCGAGAGGGGTATTGCGCTGGATCGTCTGACTTGGGACTTTTTCTTAGTATCATTTTGGAGGAAGTTTATGGGCGAGCAGTATCTCAAAGCTACAAGATAGGAGTTTATGGATCTTGTTTAGGGTACTCTATTAGTGGACGAGTACGAGGCTGAATTTGTTTAGTTGAGCTAGTATGCTCCCGAGTTGGTGTCTATTGAAGTGAATCATTGTAAGAGGTTCAAGTTCGGGTTGAACCGTGAGATTAAGCTCTATCTAGTTACTTAGAATATCGAGGTCTTCGACGAGTTAGTTGAAAAGGCTAGTGCTTAGAGGAGACTTTGGGGGCGAAGCCCAAAGCTACTTCGTCTATAGTTGTTAAGATGTCGACAGAGGTTGCTAATGGTTCTGGTCATAAGGGTAAGAGAAGTCGTTTCGATAGATCTGGATGACGTGTTACTGCTGGTCGTGGTCAGGATAGACAGTCTGCGAGAGTTAAGGTTGGTCTTGTTGATCAAGGGGCTATTGCATAGCCAATATGTGAGCATTATAGTCGATCTCTTCATGGTGAGTGATAGAGGATGACAGGTGCTTGTCTTGTCTATGGTTCGATGGAGCACCATGTGAGTGATTGCCCGAGTAGAGCCATTGTTGTTCTCGATCAGCTTGTTGCTGCTGCACTTGCTTTGGCTTAAAGGAGAGGCCGTGGGGGAGGTGCTGGTTAGCATGGTGCTGCACGAGGTGGTCATGGTGATCCAGCCAGAGTTTATGTAGTGAAGGAGCCTCGGATTAGAAAGGCTACTAGTGTTATCGCAAGTACTTTCACGCTACAGTCTTTTCTTCTGCTAGCTTTAGTTGATTCTGGTGTGACGAGGTCATTTATCTTGAAAGGCGTAGCTAGAGAGTTGGGGATTACTGTAGAGACATCTAGATTGAGTGTTACTATTAAGAACCCGTTACGTGATAGTGTAGTGGTGGTGTAACAGCCCAATTTTAGATCTAGTCGAAATAGTGGTTTCGAGACCCCAAATTCAACGAGGAAAAATTTATTTTTTATTATATTTTTATGGTCTACAATTTCACAGAATAATTTCGTAAAAATTTCGTTCAAAAATTTTGACGTTTGGGCACTCAATTTAGCCAAAAGGACTAAATTGTAAAAAG
>JABFAF010280170.1:0-14162 GCA_013677275.1 Gossypium schwendimanii | reverse complement strand
TTTGAGTTACTTCACCCCCTATTTATAGTGCTAGGGGAGATAGTCTAATCCTACTTAAACTCCCAAAAGTTAAATACATTTAATTGAAGATAAATAAAAAAAAATAAAATAAAATCCTAAAATTAGATAATACTTGATAATTATCTTAATATTAATTATCCTAATATAATTAAAATAGATTTTGATAGAATAAAATCTCTTTTTTTTTTGCATTTCAACCCTTGTGTCCTCCATGCTTGCACTTTTGGCACCAACTTTTCTTTGTGTCTCACATTGGCCCATTTTATCTCTAAATTCATACTTTTGGCCCTTAATTTTGCTTTTGCCTCAAATTTAGTCCCTGTGAGATAAAAGATCATGAATAACTCAAATTAGCAGGATCATACTAAGAATGAATACATAATTAATACATAAAAATACGTTATTCTAGAGTGTTATCACTCAAGAACATATACCGTTAGTTGCTCTTAGAAAAGCTATTCGTTCTTCTCGTAATCCTTATCCTTGTTACAATTTTTTGAGTTATCACCGATTATCACCTTCATATTATGCCTTCATCTCATCTGTATTCAATGTGTTCATTCCTAAGACTTCTAGTGTGACAAAGGCTGATCATGGATGGCAACAAGCTTTATATTGCGGAAGAGATGAATGCTCTTCATGCTAATCACACATAGGACCTTGTCCCTTACCACTGTGTAAATCAACTGTTGGTTGTCTATGGGTATAAACAGTTAAAGACGATTTGGATGAAAGATAGATCGACTAAAGGCACTTCTAGTTGCCCAAGGTTTTATATAGGTTCTTAGTCTTGATTATAGGGAAACTTTCTCTCCTGTTGCCAAGACCACCTTGATTCAACTCTTGATCTCCCTAGCTACAACGAATCATTCGACTATTCATCATGTCAATATTAAAAAAAAATTCTTTATGAAGATTCAAATGAAGAAATTTACCTGGCGCGACTGTTTTGATTCGTTGCTCAAGAGGAAGTTGAGTAGTATGTCGATTAAGGAAATCTCTTTATGGTCTAAAGCAGTCTTGGAGAGCTTGGTTTGGACAATTTAGTGTTGTTATTCAACAATTTATGATGAACATGAGTGAAACAAATAACTCAATCTTCTATTGTCATAACATTCATGGCAAGTACATATATTTGGTTGTTTATGTGGATGATATTGCCATCATCGTGATGATCATGAAAGGTTTGTTCAACTCAAGCAACATCTTTTTAGCCACCTTCAAACTAAAGATTTGGGAATGTTAATACTTTTTTGGTATTGAAGTGGAACAAACGAACACGTGCAATTACTATTTCTCAAAAGAAGTATACATTGGATTATATTAGATGAAACATGGATGTTGTATTGTAAACATGTTAATATACCTATGGGCCCTAATGCAAACTTGTTCTAGGACAGAGGGAGCCTCTAAAATATCCTAGTTAATATCAAAGGTTAGTTGGGAAATTGAACTATTTTACTATCACACATTTGACTATTTCTTTTTCAGTGAGTGTGGTAAGTCAATTTCTTCAAGCTCCATATGATAATTATTGAGATACAATGATACGTATCCTTCGATACATCAAAGGTGCTACCAGAAAAGGTTTGTTATATGAAGATAAAGGAAATACACAGGTTTTTGGGTATTCAAATGTAGATTGGGCAAGATCTCCCTAAGATAGAAAGTCTACTTTAGGATATTATGTCTTCTTTAGAGGAAATATAATCAAGATGTTGTGACAAGATAAGTATAGGAGGAGAGGATCAAGCCATTGCCTTAGTCACTTGTGAACTTATTTGGTTGAAATAGCTTCTTCGGGAATTAAAGTGTGAAATTGATAGCCTAGTGCAGTTGATATGTGATAATCAAGCAACTCAACATATTTCTACAAATTCGATGTTTCAAAAAAGGACAAAAGCCATAGAAATTGATTGTCACTTTGTTAGATAGAAAATTGAGGCAAACTGTATTACCATTGGTTTTGTCACTTCTAATGATCAGCTAGCAGATGTCCTCATTAAATCTCTTAGGAAACCTTGGATTGACTATATATGTAACAAGCTAGGAGCACCTGATTTATATGCTCCAGGTTGAAGGGGAGTGTTATTATATGCATAATCTTAGGATATGATTTAGGATTTGCACTCTCTATATAGTAGGTTGAAAATTAGGTAATTGCAAATTATTTTGCTTATTTTTTGTATATTCTTTCGTGTATAAATTGTTATGATTATGTGTTTTTTATGTAGTGATTTTGTTAGTCTACTTGCAATCTATGAATTGATTAAATAAATAAAATCAATAAATAAAGTTTCATAATTAATTTATTATATCTTTGTATAATTATTCTCAATGATTTTTACATAAAAAGTAAAATGAATAAGCAAATATTAGCTCATTGAATATTTAAGGATTTAACTAATATTAAGTTGCATTATATGGTGAGACTATGATGCGAGAAGACAACTTATATTAGTAGGTAATTTAAATTGTTTGTAGTCCATAGAATTAAAAATGAGCAATTGATTCATGGGGACTATTAGGTTATTTATTGGTCCAATTGGGGAGATACATTGTCTCGGGTGTTAGAGCAATTGACTCCCAAAAAATTAGAACATAGGTGTGATTGACAATACATCGGATGGAACTTGAGTAGAATTTATCCTGAATCCATTTATGAAATTATTCACTTGAGATATTCATGGTGTGACTTACCTCAATCCGAGTAAGTGGCTGACCATGTGTACCTAACTCATATACTTTAATACATTGAGAGTCTGTGTTCCTTTGGTATCAAAGTCAAAAGTTGGATTATTAGGTATATGACTTATGTATGGCATGGCTTCACTTACAATAGTGGAATTCATAACTCGATTAAACAGTAATTGATATATTCTCATGTGCAATGCATGAACTATAAGAAAGGAACGTGGTCACGGGTCATTTGTTTAGGACAAATGTTTATGATTACTATTTGTTAGCAATGATCATTTTTCATCATGGAAGATGCAATTGTAACCATGAGATAAAATAGGATTGAAATGGGTGAACAGATTTATAACCCAAAGGGATCAAGGATATCCTATAAGGTTAACACATAAATGTCAAGGTTATTGGACAAAAGCATAAATCTAATTTGCTTTCATAATGATATGCAATGAGGAGATCAGTCATGATACTTTTAGTGGATTGACTCTATGACTAAATAATTTTTTATTTATAGACATAGAGTTAGAACTTAATTACAAATTATTTGAGCTCTAATTATATATGTATTATTGCTCCCTCCGCTAGCTAACCACAACTCTATAAGGATTGCTAATAAGAACTGACATGATGAATGAATGAAAATGATGTATGAGAAATAAGTTGCATGGAGTATTATTCGCAGTAAATGCATTTTCTTGAAGGAGCAAAAGATAACTTAGAAATTAATTTAATTTTTTAGATTCTTATTTAATTAAAAATTTGAGTCCAAAGTGAAATTTTAAATTAATTAGTCAACGCAGTTTTACTAAATAGGATTATTAAATTTAGGCTAAATGCTCAACTTGGGGCCTAACCTTTTAGGAGTTACTCATAAAAAGGCTAAACATTTCTAAATGCTCATATAAGGGCTTAACATTTACAAAATTGTCCAAATGAAAGCCAAAACTTTCGAAATGCTTAAAAAAGGGCCAAAACTTTTTGAAAGTGCTGAAATAAGAGCCGAACCTTTTTTAAAGTGCTCAAATAAAGGCTTTTCAAATTATTGTATATCAGGTATCAAATTATGTTTTTATTATTTTCTTTTATTTTCAAGCAATATTTGATTCAACTGTCATGTATTCTACTCCAAATACGTTAGAATTTACCTAATTTTTACTCAAATTGGGTTGAAGTACGTAGAAAACCCTTATTTAAATATTTTTTTTATAAAGGTTAGGCCCTAATATGAGCATTTTAAAAGTTTTGGCCCTAATGTGAGCAACCCCTTAACGGTTGGGTCTTAATTTGAGCATTTAGCTTTAAATTTATTTACTCATGGATTCAAATATAGTAAAGTAGTCATGAATTTGACACAATTAGAATTGGGTTGAGAAATTAATTTAATTAGATTAATTAATATTTTGGGAATAAAAAACTAGTCATTGGATTGGATAATTATATAAACTTATTTTAAATTAATTTAAAATTGGACTACACATATAGTTGTACCTAATATATGAAAGACCCAATGAACTAATTTATTAGGCAAGTGGACCACACATACAAGTCTCCCTAAGCTTGTCACCCACCTTAGTTGAAGTTTTAGTAGAACTCCATTTTTCTATTAAAATATTATTTTTTTTCCTTTTTCCTATTCTAGTAGAACTCGTGTTTTCTTTCCCTATATATAAGAATTAGGGGCTGCCAAAAAAAAGACACAAATAAATACGAGTATACTCTGTCGAATTTTAGTGAAAATTTTAATTGTGTTATTTTCTTTAAGTTAAATAAATTTTAATTTTTGTGAGTACTTGTGGTTTAAATTTGTCAGATTACAATTGCATACTTCTTTGCAATTATAACTCAATTTGTAAGATTGAATTTATCGATTTTGGATTCCCTTGAGAAATTTGCCTTTTCCCAATTGAAAGTCTCGTTTTTCATCATGTGTTTGGTTCTTTCTATGGAGCCACTCTCTAAGCATTTAAGGGTTCAAGAATAGTGGAAAAAATCATTCAATTGAAAGCTAAAAGGATTTAGATGTTAGATTCAAGATTTGACGAAATTTTCTTAACTCAAAACACATTTACTAAATTTGATGACATTTATTCCTATAAATATGATTCAACTTTATAATAAAAATAAAAATAAAATCTTACGATGCAACAAAATTATTTTTCATAACTTATTTTTCCCACATAAGTACCCTAATGACAAAAATTTAGCTTCAACTCTTCCTTTCTCTTTCTCTTTGTCTCTATTTTCTTCTCTCTTTTTCTTGCCTTTTTCCTTCTCAAGACAGCAGCCTCCTGTTACCTTCTTTCTCCTCTCGAAATTCACAATTAATTTTGTGTTTCTTGTAAGGTTAATATAATTTTTAGTCATTAAATTTGATAATTAAATCAATTTTGGTATTTATATATTTTTGTCCACTTGTTATATGTACTTTTCAATTAGGTTTATTTTGATCCTTAACATTAGATTCAATCAAGATTTGATGACGTATCACTTTGAGATTTTGTCACATCATCACCTTAAAATGAAAAGAAAAAGTGATGACATCGGACTATCTTAAAGTATCATATCATCGAACTTTTACATTTGACAAGTCAAAAAAATATAAGTACCAAAATGTAGCATTCACCATTATGTATTGTCGTTGACAAATAATTTAAACTTTGGATTTACATGAAAAATCTGAATCGAATTCTTCAACCATTATATATTCCTGTGAAAATATTATTCTTTATTCAGTTTAACATGTGGTGTTGGCAGCTCCACGTTGCTCGCGTAAAACCTGTCACCTGCATATATTAAAATATTTAACTTTTCACATTAGGGTATACCCAAATTATTTTCAACGTTTTCGTTAGAAAACATATATATCAAAAAAATTAATTTTTTAAGAATGAGAATATTTGTTTTCTAAAAATATAATATATATAATTTAAATTAAATGTCGTGTCATCATACATATTATTTTATTTAAAAAATATCAAATTTTCTATCCACTTAATAATGAAATTAATAATGAACTTTCTGGAGCAGTGTTAGCCGCTATGGCAGAGGATTGTAGAGGATTGTTGCGCAATAAGTAAGAAACTTCAGCGAAAAGGAAGAACAATTTACGGGGATCGAAGGAGACAGTACATCCGAAGCAAAGTCCATGAACAACGAAATGAGTGGGTTAGTGAGGTAGATGCTAAAAAAGAACGGTTTGGGAAAATGGAACGAGAACGGTAAGAATTGGGTAAATGCATTTCAATATGGGTTGATTGGTAAACGAAACCGAATGGGTGAAGAGAACTTGGCCATAACTGGTGTAATGGGCCAATTTCGGCCTAGACCTAATAAACCAAAATAAAATAAAAAACCAATTCTAAATGTCCATTTACATTGGCCCAGTGAGGCCCAAATCCTAACCCAAACCAACATTAGCCCAATACCCAACTACAAACCCTAGCACTACACAAAACTAAGGAAACCCTAGGTAGCAAGCCTTAGTCGCCGCCTCCAGCAAACTCCAGCCGTCACAAGACTCGGAACTGGCCTCCTCCACGCGATCCACGCCTTGCGCCGCTCCCCCACGTGCACCTCGCCTCCAGCTAACCTGCGCAACAAACGGCAAAACAGACGCAAAGAAACTACAAACAGAAAAGTAGCGAGGCTTTTTGATTTTATTTTTTTATTCGGTATATAAAGCCATTTCAGAGATTGTAAAAAGGGGGGATTGATACGAACAGAGAGAAATAAAAATAGAAAACTTTTAGAGGTGGTTTTTTTTATTTTTTTATTTTTGTTTGCTTTGCTTTTATTTATTTATTTTTCTGAAAAAACAAGAAAATAAAAAAGGGAGGAAACTTACTTGTTTTGCCGTGTTTAGCGTCGCCGTGGAGGCTGAGGTTCGTCTTTTTCGATGATAAACAACGCTTTTTTTTTTGGTCATGGAGTAAAAAAATAAAAAAAATGGTTTTTTTTTTGTTCCTGCGGCCGCCACGGTGGTCCGGCGACCGGAGAAGGCCAGCCTTGGGGCTGTTGCAGAGAGAAAAGGGGGAAGGGATTCAGTTTTTTTTGAGGTAAGGGGTTAAAATGATGTTTTTTAAAAAAATTTTGGCTTTTATAAGCTTTGTAAAACGACATCGTTTTGGGGCTAATTCCAATAGCCCAAAACAGCGTCGTTTTGCTTTTAACCCGCGCATTGACCTGACCCATAGCCAGGATCCGCTTTTTTTTTTTTAAAAAAATGGACTATTTACACGCGTGATCCCTTCGCTTTTGCGATGGTTTATCTTAATATACACGTCCTTTTATATACTTCTATATCTCATAATTTTTTTTTTTATAAACCTACTTACTTACATATGTTTTTGTTCCATAATTTTAAAATTCGCACGCCTGTATATATATCCCTCATATTTTATGTACATATATACGTACCTATATTTATATATTTCCTAATTTAAAGCATTCATACACATGTTCCTCTTATTTTTTATAATTTCATGTATAAACATATGCATATATTTTATGGTTTTGTTGTGTCGCAAAATGTCTATCTTTTATGCCCATTTAGTTACAAAAGCATTTTAATTTGACTTGTTTATTATTGTTTCTTTTATATTAACTGATTCATTTTTTTATTTTTTTATTGGATTATTGCTCGTGCTATTCTCATTAGTATTGCCATATTTATTATTGCTCGTCCTGCATGCCAACGATACAATTTATTTTCGCAATTTTTTACGACTTCGTATCTTATTTTACTTGTTATATTAAATTTTTTTTTAAAATAAGTAATATTCGGTATTTTGAGATTTGAGAAAGTCATACCCTAGCTTATGGGGTTTCGATTTTCTTGATAAATTCAAATACACAAATCTTTTCAAACGTTTCTGTAACCTAGGGAATTAATAAAAGATTGTGTTCTAACTTACGGAATATGGCCTTTTCTAAAACTCAAGATAATTAAATAGCTCTTTAAGTCAATTTTTTGGCATTTATTCTCGTATCGGGAATTTTGGGCATTGCATTCTAACTTACAGGATGTAATTCTTTTTCTTGATTAACGTGAAGATATGTATTTGTTTTAAAAATTCTCAATATTCTGACAAAGGATTATATTTTAGAAAACTCTGCAAAATTTTCAATCTTCGACACTAAGACTCTGATTAATTGTTAAGAAAAGAAGTTGATATGAATAATAGTTGTATTATTCAAGTAAAAACCAGTAAATATATATACAGGAGTGTAACTAATCAAGAACAACTAAGTAATTAAGTAACTAACAAGAATAACTAACCCTTCAGCTAATTACACGTTGTTAACTAATTGTAACTAACTTTACATAAATGCTAATATAACAAACAAATATTCTTAACAGGCCCCCTCAAGTTGGAGGATGAAAAATGTCTTTCATTCCCAACTTGGAGACTAAGTATGTGTGTTGAGATATGCCTAATCTTTTAGTAAGCAAGTTTGCCACTTGCTCATTTGTGGAAATATGTTTTGTAACCACGTCGCCCTGTTGGATTTTCTAGCGAACAAAGTGACAATTGATATCAATATGTTTGGTTCGTTCATGAAAGACTGGGTTTGAAGCAATTTGTATAGCAGCTTGACTATCACAGTGCAACAACATAGGCTTAGGAACAGGAAATCCCAACTCAGCTAATAATCCTTTTAACCAGATCAATTCTGCTACAGTAGTGGCCATGCTTCTGTATTCTGCTTCCGCAGAGGATCTAGACACGGTGGTCTGTTTCTTAGATTTCCAGGAAATTAAGGAATGTCCGAGCTTAACACAATATCCTGTAACAGATTTGCGAGTCATTGGGCAAGAGGCCCAATCAGAGTCACAATAGGCTTGGATGTTGGTGGTACCTTTAGCAGGAAGAAAAATACCTTGACCCGGATTGTTCTTAATGTATCGCACAATGCGCAAGGCAGCTTCATAATGCTCCTTTTTCGGCTTGTGCATAAACTGGCTAAGGTGCTGTACACCAAAGGCAATGTCTGGTCTAGTGTTGGTGAGATATAAAAGTCTCCCAATGAGTCTTTGATAGACGCTTGCATCAGCTAATTCTGCAGTAGCATCGTGTAGGTCCAGTGCAGCATCATAGTCCAAACTGGTCATTTTTAAATTCTGCTCCAGAGGTGTAGGTGCGAGTTTAGCATTAGTCAAACCAAGATCAGCAATGAGTTCAAGAGCGTATTTCTGCTGATTCATGATGATTCCTGCTTGTGATCGTGTGATTTCAATGCTGAGAAAATACTTGAGCGTACCCAAGTTCTTCATTTTAAAATGCTGATGGAGGGTAGCTTGCAAGTCTTCAATCAGGGATTTATCATTCCCAGTGATCAAGAGATCATCAACATAGATAAGTATGATAACAATCTTACTGCCAGATGATTTAACAAACATAGAGTAATCATACCGACTTTGAACATAACCAGTGTTGATGAGAGCCTCACTGAGTTTCAAATTCCACTGCCTTGAAGCCTGCTTTAACCCATAAAGAGACTTAAGCAAACGACAGACATGATTGCTTCCTGGAGTGGCAAAGCCCTGAGGTAAGTGCATGTACACCTCTTCATGAAGATCACCTTGAAGAAAAGCATTGTAAACATCCATCTGAATGAGAGGCCAGTCAAAGAGAGCAGCAAGAGCAATAATTACCTTGACTGTGACCTGCTTGACTACCGGGGAAAAAGTATCCTGAAAATCAATGCCTTCCTTTTGGCTATAGCCTTTAGCTACTAACCTGGCCTTGTAACGTTCAATAGAGCCATCAGAATGGTACTTGACGCTAAAAACCCACTTGCAACCAATAGGATGTTTGCCAGGTGGGAGTGAAACAATCTCCCAAGTCGAATTGGCTTCTAAAGCTTCAATTTCCTGTTTCATAGCAGCTTTCCAACAATCATGTTTAATTGCCTCTTGGTAAGTTCGAGGTTCAGAGATGTGAGAGATGGAAGCAGCAAAGCATTGATTTTTGAAGGGTAAATGATGATAGGTGATAAAATTAGAGAGATGATACTGACCTTGTGCAGCAGTAGAGGATGATGAAGAGAGGGAATAGGTAGGACAAATATAATTCTGCATCCAGGCAGGTTGTCGGGTTGATCGGGTACTACTTCGAGAATGATTAAGAGGTAAATGGAAAGGTGGTGGTGTAGGAGAATTAGAAGAATTGGAAGGATTAATGAGAAGAAAATCAGGATCATGTAAGAAGCCAAAAACATGGACGTCCAAGGGAAAAGTGGTTGATCTTTGGGGGCGTATGAAAAGGAAAAATGGACTCATGAAAGATAACATCGCGACTAACAAAAAATTTATGGGATATAGGATTAAACAGTATGTAACCTTTTTGGACTTGGGAATACCCCATAAAGATAGAAGGAGTGGCTTTTGGTGAAAACTTGTCATGGAAATTTGTAACTGTAGCATAACATAGACAACCAAATGTCCTAAGATGCGAAAGATTTAGCAATTCAAAAGGAGTTTTCCAACCAAGTACAGCAGAAGGCAATCTATTAATCAAGTAACAAGCAGTAAGAACACATTCTCCCCAAAATTTGACTGGGACTTGTGACTGAAATTTCAATGCTCGTGCAAGATCTAAAAGGTGGCGGTGTTTGCGTTCAGCTACACCGTTCTGTTGTGGTGTGTGAATACAAGATGATTGATGAACAATGCCAAGGGAGTGGAAAAAAATAGAGCCTTCTGTAGTGAAAAATTCATGACCATTATCACTTCGAACAATTTTAACTATTCCAAAAAATTGTGTTTTAACTAATGTTATGAACTGTTTGAGGTAAAGAAAGGCATCACTCTTAAGTTTTAAAAGGTAAATCCATGTCATCCGAGTGTTATCATCAACAAGTGTTAAAAAATACCTGTGACCAGAATGAGTGGAAATTCGATAAGGACCCCAAAGATCAACATGAATAAGGGTAAAAGGTGTGGATTGCCTGGAATGACTGTGGGGAAATGATACTCGCGTTTGTTTAGCTAATGGACAGACATGACAAGTAGGATTGCCATGAGAATGCATAGAACCAGCATGCAAAAAAGGTATTTTATTCATTGTTGAAAAAGATGTGTGACCAAGTCTAGCATGCCACAGAAAATAATCAACATGCTTAGAGGTAGAAGCAAAAGGTCGTACAGGAAAATAGACAAGTGGGGAAGTATGAATTGGGGAAGGTTGAGGTTGAAGTAGATAGAGGCCATCGTGTTCTTTACCAATCCCCATCATCCTTCCACTGCAAAGGTCCTGCAAAACACAAAATGTAGGATAAAATGAAACAAAACAATTAAGATCCTTAGTAAGCTTTGAAATGGAGAGGAGGTTGAAATTAAAAGAAGGGACATAAAGAACATCTTTAAGGGTATAATGATGTGTGAGTTTGTAAGTACCAACATGAGTGACAGCGGCTGTGGAACCAGTAGGCAACTTAACAAAAGAGTTGTTAGCACATGCAACAGGTTGAATTAAAGAGTTAAAAGCATGAGTCATATGATTGGAAGCACCAGTATCCAGGATCCAATGAATCAGATTCGATGCAGAAGATATACCTGCCATGTGAGCAACAGCTTGTCCAGATGATTCCTTGTTTAACAAAGTCAAGAGCTGTTGATACTGTTCAGGAGTGAATGTTGGAGCAGAAATAACAGATGATGAAGGAACAACAACATTATTGGCAGTTGGTGATCGTTTCTTGGTGAACTTGAAATCAGCAGGAAAACCATTAAGTCGGTAGCATTCCGTTCGAATATGACCTTTTTTATGGCAATACGTACAAACCAAATCAGAACGCCTCTTGGAATCAGAAGATGTGGAGGATTGCTGACTGAGAAGAGCAGTAGGCTCAGAAAGGGGTAAAGGAGATGCAATCTCACGTTGAGTCTCATCGCGCATAACAAGTGAATAAGCTTGATTAACTGTAGGTAAAGGCTGCATCAGAAGAACTTGAGAACGAACATTGGAGTAAGTTTCATTCAAACCCATCAAAAACTGGAAAAGACGCTGTTGTTGAAGTTGAGCAGTTCGATGAGTAAGATCACAGTCACATGTAGAAGAAGGAGCAAGAACATCATATTCATTCCAAAGTAAGCGAAGCTTGGTGAAATAAGTGGAAACAGAAGAAGTTCCTTGTGTGTGAGTGGAAATAGCACGATGAAGATAGTAAATACGAGAGCCATCAACTTTATCATACCGTTCCTGAAGATCTTTCCAAACAATGGCAGCATTGGACGCCAAGACGATGCCAGCAGAGAGTTCTTGAGTAACAGTATTAAGAATCCAAGAAAGGACGAGAGCGTTGCAACGATCCCAATGAGGCTGGAGATCTACATCGAAGCTTTCACGAGAGCATGATCCATCAATAAACCCTAGCTTTTTTTTCGCAAGGAGGGCAATACGCATGGATCTGCTCCAAACACAATAATTGTCAGTACCAGTAAGCTGGTGAGAAACTAAAATCATTCCTGGCATATCAGAGGGATGCAAAAAAAGAGGATGACTGAACGGAAGATTAGCCATCAAAAAAGAAATGAAGAAAAACTAGATCGAAGATGATCAAGAAGATCGATCTTAGGCTGATACCATGTTAAGAAAAGAAGTTGATATGAATAATAGTTGTATTATTCAAGTAAAAACCAGTAAATATATATACAGGAGTGTAACTAATCAAGAACAACTAAGTAATTAAGTAACTAACAAGAATAACTAACCCTTCAGCTAATTACACGTTGTTAACTAATTGTAACTAACTTTACATAAATGCTAATATAACAAACAAATATTCTTAACATTAATCGACTAGGTACCAACTTTGGGTGTTGCAAGGGTGCTAATCCTTCCTCATACGTAACCGACTCCCGAACCCGTATTTGATTTCGTAGGCCAAAATTGTTGTTTTAATAAATCAAATTGTTTATAAAAATAGCTATTTTTCGATGTGACCCGATCACATCTCATAAAAAAGATCGGTGGAGACTCCCATTCTCGTTTTTATTTTCAAAATCTAAATCGATTCTATTTTCATGCAAGAGTGGCTTCGACAGCTGGGATGCCTTAAGAAACAAAGTTCTAGAAAGGTCGGTTAGAGCATCGGAAATGATAACGTTAAAAAGAGAAATGAGGGAGAGTGACCAACAAGTTTTGGTGGCTGGCTGCGGCTTTGTCTTAGGGCTTTAGAAAAATGTAGGATTAAGTTTAAGATAAGAGCTTTTAGGCTGATAGGGCCTTGGATTGTTTTGTTTTAGGGATTTTTAGTTAGAAAGATGTTTAATTTGGGCTTTATGAATTTTGTTATTAATTTATGTTTTGGTGCTATCCTTTTAATAATAAGCAGTACAGCATTTTTCTTAAAAAAATTTAATAAAAGTAATATCACTCCAACTCTTGGCTCGTAACTCAATCAATTTATAATAATAAAGTTGTCTTGTCTTCCATTTCAATGATTCAAATGTCAGTGTAATTTATTGCTACTAATTAGCTCTCAAATTCAAACATCAATGCCGATTAAACATGAACTGCAATCTTATTATTTTATAATAATCAAGTTCAATGAGTAGGCGTCTTGTTGAGTCCATGAACTGCAATCTTATTGATTTCATAAAACCAACATTACTCAACATAGTAGATTTAGTAGTACACAATTATAACAAAATATAACATGGTAATACAGTTCGAGAACGTAGATCTCGAGTATAGGACTCAATTTATTATTTGTAACATTAATTTAAAACCAAAACCAAACTTTTACTTGTCTATATGAGCATGATTTTAATTGGAAACTGGTGGTGAGAGGCCAGCAAAGACATGGAGCAACTCCCCGTTGTCGATGTGCCTTGCAGGATCGGAAAAGGCAAAAAGGAAGAACTCCATGAAATCTAAGTCCTTGAAAAGCCGAGGATGTTGGTCATCTATAAACTCTTTGGGTGTCTTGATTATAGTACCCTCATTTGGAATGACGAAAGCTGCTATAGAGTATCGATCTTTGTCTCCGCTCATCATCACTCTGTGATTCACTGATTTTAATCTCCCATTGCTCCAAGCCTTCAATTTTCAAAATCAATATCAATAAGTATTTTCTGATAATTCTTTACTTTCAACATCAATAATCTAATTTCTCTGTATTTTTTTTATCATGAGCAAGGTAAAAGGGTTATTCAAAATTTTGAACCCAAAATCTTATGTTAATATCATAAAGTATTTTATGATCATTATTCACGTTAAAACTTTTTAATCTAATTGAAGAGCAAGAAGAAGAGTTGTCCATGATTTTTATCCAAGACTTAATCAAACTCGGGACTTGCAAACAATGCCATGGGACAAGCGCCGCCCCAAGAAAAAGGCAAAAATTCATTCTAACTTAATTCTAACCCTTATGTTTTATGCTTTATTCACATAGATTATTTATGTTAAATTTTGAATAAATTAAATAATAAATATTAATCA
>JABFAF010280169.1:0-32067 GCA_013677275.1 Gossypium schwendimanii | reverse complement strand
TTTTTGGTAGAAGTAGATTATTTTCGGAGAAAATGAACTAGTACATCACGATTTAAGATTCACCGATTCTACTATTTTAAGACTAGCATAGCATGACATTGTTTAGAGGTTGGCAGGGGCATTTGGATTAGCCCTACTGTCCCATTTTCCTACATCTTATATTTTATATATTAGTATCCTGTGAATATTTAAATTATTTTATACTCTTTATAAATTTTGTCACATTAATTAATAGTTAAAATATGCTAAAGTTATTTGTAGTTTATTTCTCTATATTTCTTTTAGATTTTAGAATTCTAATCGCTTTAATTTAAAATTCTTTTATTAAATTTATTAATTTGACATTGTGAATTCAACAAATACTCACTTGTTAATCATGCAACATGAAAATTAATGTTATAATAAATCTGAATTTAACAAAATAGTTTTAACAATATTAGCAATTAGACTTACATTTTTAAATAAAAAAAAAGTAAAATGACTAAATTCCTTGAGATGGTGTTTAGAAACTTGTATTTGGATTTTAAAAATTTAGATTTGAAATTCTTGATTTTCAATTTCTTTGTTTGGAAATTAAAATATTTCAAATACAAGATTTTGAATTTATTCAAATTCGTTGTTTGGATTGTTGGAAAAAAAATAAATAAAGAATTAATAAATCATAAATTTATTGCATTGTGGTAAACAATTATCTTAGAAATGAATTCACGTTGATCGGTGTAATTGTTTAGTAGACGACATCCCCCAATGTTAACACAGTACTTCGATATCCGTACACCCAAATAAGGAAGATGGAACTCAATTGGTGTTGTTCTTTTCAGGAAAATCACAGTAGGATCAATTCCCACGAAAGTTTGGAGGGGTCATAGTCTATCCCGCTTAAAACCCAAACTCTTAGATAGAATTTTATCTCAAGCGATTTAAGACAAAAACCGGCAAAGTGTTTGTAACACACCTAACCCGTATCCGTCGCCGGAAATAGGTTACGAGGCATTACAGAACATAACACGGTTCAATACATACATTTATCAACAATTATCACATTGTAATTATTTTCATAAAATACTCTCAAAACATACTTAAAACGGGCATACCACTATTAAACATTCTAAAACTACAGTTAAATAAACATAATTAATTTAACACATCACAAGGCATTTGGTCATACGTCTGCAACATTTAAACATCAATGACCATGACACATATAATACCATTTCAACATCACATTTCGATACCATTTATCTCATTCAAATAAGCAACCAAAACTAATTTAATATACACTCAATTCGTAACATAATCATGCAACCATTTTTAAATACATTTAGCCTAAACAGAACATACCAAATTCGCATGTTAATCTCACCAAATTAGCAGCTACCAATACTAGACACAAATGCCAAATCAAACCATACCAAAACCTTAACTATATCTTAAACTAATTATACCAATTTCATTCTTTGCAATATCAATCATATAAACAACAAGACATCTCTAATAATTTGGCCATATGCATACCACATCACAAAACATATATATATTCCTACCATATACCAAAATCTCATACTTATCAAAATGAGCCAAAGAAATTTTCATCATTCACAAACCAATTCACAAGGCAATTTCTACATCAAAACATAGGTTAATAATAATCCACACCAAATAGTCAAATTCACATGGCATAACATAGTCATCACATAGCAAATATGAACACATACTAACATTAACATATAACCGAATAATTAACCACATGACTATACCAAATTTGTCGAATCTCAAGATAGATTATAAATATCACCTACCATTTGTCAATTCACAAAATAAGCTCATTTGCATAGCCAAAGTAACTTCCAACAACTACACCATTTACAAACCAACTTACATGGCTAAAACCACAACCCAAAAACATACCACATGATCACTAGCCTATACATGCCATATACTATAATTACAAGCTTCAAAAATACCAAAATGACGATCGATAGTGTGACAACAATTCTTGACGATACCCGAGCTCCAGCTAGCTTCGATTATCTAAAAAAAATAGGGAAATAACACACACAAAGTAAGCTTTCAAAAGCTTAGTAAGTTATAAGCAAATAAATAGTCATAAAAACATACATAATCTATTATAATTAAGTCGAATATAACTAGTTTCAAACACAAATAGAAACACTTTTCTCATGTATTTCACTTTGTCTCATTAAACAACATCACTTGCCTTTTTCTTTCAAATCATATCAATTCCACACATACATGAACCGTTTATCTCTTATACCCATTCCGTGTCGTATCGACTTTTCCCGTTGAACCATTTGGAATCGTTAAGGATACTCAGAAACAAATATATCACATACAATGTCTTATCCCAGATATGGTCTTACATGTTATCACATATCGATGCCACTGTTCCAAACAGGGTCTTATATGAAATCATATACGATGCCAATGTCCCAGACATGGTCTTACACGTAATCTCATATCAATGCAAATGTCCCAGACATGGTCTTACACGAAATCACACCTCGGGAGTCCTAATGTCATGACATTTGTATTCTATACTATTCCTAAGGTTCGTATGGGACTTTTGAACGTCATAACTCTGTCAATTCTGGCTCGTTTTCATCTTTTCAATATTTGATACAATTCAAGGGTAATCAAACATAATTAACACCATTTAAACGTATTTATTTGCATATGAACATACCTCAAATACAAAACCAACGAATCGGATCGACTACTCGATAACTTTCAATTTCCCCGATCTAAATCTGATTTTTTTCTTTCTTGATCTATATAAATTCAAAGTTAACTTATTTAATCACGTATTCATTCTATTTCATCTAAAAAACACATAAATGGGTATTTTTCACTTTAGCCCCTAAAATTTCAAATTTTCACAATTTAGTCCCTATTTCAAAACTACACAAAATACACAAAATTTCATCATACCAAAGCATAGCCAAATCTTCCCTAGGTCCCTAACAACCCATTAATTCCATTTATTTCACATTTCAACCCCCCAATTTTCAAATTTCACAATTTAATCCATAATAAGCATTTTTTTTAAAAAATCACTTAATAAAATATGATAATCTATCAACAAATATTTATTTTTCATCATCAAACAAAAAAAAGCTTGAATATTCATCAATGATATTTTACAAAATCATCATCAAAGTTGAAAATTAAAGCAAGGGCTAGCTAGAATACAAAGCAACGATATAAAAAACGTAAAAATCATCAAAAAAATGAACTCAAAACATACCTCAATCAAGACTTCAAAGTGTTGAACCTAAAAGCTTCAAAATGGTTTCTTTTCTTTGTTATTTTCGGAAATGGTGGTGAAAAGATGAACAAAATAATGTTTTTGTTTAATTAATAACATTATTTACAAAGTTACTTTAATGCCATTAATGAAAACATTACAAAATCATACAATGGATGACCATTTATGTCATTATTCACTAACTATGGTCTAATTACATCATAAGGACCTCACATTTAATTAATCATAGCAAATAAACACTTAAAAAATTAGTATTCCACTTTTGCATTTTACGCGATTTAGTCCTTTTATCTAATTAAACATCCAAATGATAAAATTAAATCACAAAAAATTCACACATACATGCTGTCATGCTGTAAACACATAAAATAATATTAAAATATTTTATGGCTTCAGATTTGTGGTTCCAAAACCACTGTTCTGATTTAGCTAACATCGGGATGTTACAACTCTTCCCCTTAGGGATTTTCGTCCCCAAAAATCTTATCAGTGAATAGGTTTGGGTATTGCTCTCTCATAGCATCCTCGGTTTCCCAAGTAGCTTCTTCGACCCTGTGTCGATGCCATAAGACTTTCACTAAAAAAATTTTCTTATTTCTCAGTTCTTTGACTTTGCGAACTAATATTCTGATCGGTTCTTCGTTATACGTCATATCATACTAAATCTCAATCTCAAATGGGGAAATCACATGCGAAGGATCAAATCGATATCATCGAAGCATCGATACATGAAATACATTATGAATCTTTTCTAATTCAGGTGGCAACAACAATCTATAAATAGCCGGCCCGATTCGCTTGATAATTTCGTATGGCCCGATAAATCGCAGACTTAACTTGCTTTTTCTGCCAAATCTAAGTATTTTCTTCCACGAAGATACTTTCAAAAACACTCGATCCCCAATCTAAAACTCAATATCTTTTCGTTTCAAGTCTGCATACGATTTTTGACGATCTGGCGCTGCTTTCAGACTATCACGAATCACTTTCACTTTCTGTTCAGTCTCTTTAATCAAATCGACCCCGTAAATCTTATTCTTGCTGAGCTCAATTCAATACAAAGGTGTTCGGCATTTTCGACCATACAAAGCTTCGTAAGGTGCCTATACTGGATTGAAAGTTATTATTATATGCAAATTCAATCAATGGTAAGTATTGTTCCCACATACCTTCAAACTCAAGAATGCAACATCTCAACGTATCCTCGAGTATCTGAATAATCTACTCGAATTGACCATTTGTTTGCGGATGAAAAGCAGTACTAAAGTGTAGCTTTATACCCAGTACATCTTACAGTTTCTTCCAGAAATACGATGTGAATCTTGAATCTCTATCCAAAATAATAGAAATAGGTACTTCGTGTAATCTCACAATCTGAGAGATGTACCACTCGGCAAGCTTATAAAGTGAATAATCCGTATGTACCGGAATGAAATGAGCCGATTTAGTCAGTCTATCAACAACCACCCATATTGCATCTTTCTTACTTGATGATAGAGGCAAACCTAAAACAAAATCCATCGTGATTCTGTCCTATTTCCACTCAGAAATCATAATTGGCTGCAGTAACCCAGGCGATACCCGATGCTCAGCTTTGACTTGTTGACAGATTAAACATTTCGAAACAAATTCAGAGATATCATGCTTCATACCAAGCCACCAGTAAAGTTGTTTTAGATCATTATACATTTTCGTACTTCCCGGGTGAACAGATAACCGACTACTATGAGCTTCATTTAAAATTATCCAAATCAACTCTGAGTTTCTCGGGACACAATTTTAGCCTCTGAATCTCAAACAATCATCAACTTCAATCTAAAATTCTAAATCAGGGTTCGAATCACATTTAGCTCGTTTTGCTAACATCTCTTTATCAACTTGCTAAGCTTCACAAATCTACTGTAGAAACAACAGTCTCGCTTTCATCTCAACTACAATCATACCGTTATCAGATAGGGCTAATTGAGTATTCATCGTACATAGAGTAAACAGAGATTTCTAACTTAAAGCATCAGTAACCACATTCCCCTTTCTCGGATGGTAGTCAATCACTAGCTCGTAATCTTTTAACAATTCTAACCATCTTTGCTGTCGTAGATTTAGATCTTTCTGAGTCATCAAATATTTTAAACTCTTATGATCAGAATAAACATGAAATTTCTCACCGAACAGATAGTGGTGCCAAATCTTCAACGTGAACACGATTGTTGCTAATTTCAAATTGTGCATCGGGTAATTCTTTTCATGCGGCTTTAATTGTCTCGAGGCATAAGCTATGACTTTGCCTTCTTGCATCAAAACAAAACCTAAACCATTCAAAGATGCATCACTATAGATGACGAATTCTTTACCCGATTCTAGCTGTACTAACATTGAAGCTTCAGTCAATAGAGCTTTCAGCTGATCAAAACTTTTCTGGCACTTATCTTACCACTCAAACTTGACATCTTTCTGAAGTAGTCTCGTTAATGGAGTTACAATCATTGAGAAACCTTTTACGAATCGTTTGTAATAACCGACGAGTCCTAGAAAGCTTCAGAATTTGGATACATTTTTCAAAGGCTTCCAATCCAATATTACAAAAATTGTACTCGAATCGACTTGAATACCCAATGCTGACACAATATGCCCCAAAAGACCAACTTCTCGTAAGTAGAACTCATATTTACTGAACTTTGCAAATAGTTGTTCATCTGCAAAGTCTGTAGCACTATTCTCAGGTGTTCAACATGCTCAGATTCATCACGGGAATAGATCAAGATGTCATCTATAAACACAACAACAAATCTATCCAAAAAAAGTCTGAAGATCCGATTCATTTGGTCCATAAAAATAGCAGGTGCATTCGTTAGTCTGAAAGGCATAACTAGAAACTCATAATGCCCGTACCTCGTTTGGAAAGCATCAGAGTCTTTAACTCGCAGCTGATAATAACCTGATCTCAAATCTATCTTAGAAAACATTGTAGCCTCTTTCAGCTGATCAAACAAATCGTCTATTCGTGGCAAAGGATATTTATTCTTGATGGTCACTTTATTAAGCTGTCGATAATCGATGCACATTCTCGTAGTTCCGTCTTTATTTTTCACAAACAAAACTGGTGCACCCCAGGGAGAAAAACTCGGTCGTACGAAACCTCTATCTCTCAACTTTTGCAACTGAGCTTTCAACTCTTTTAATTAGGTTGAGGTCATTCTGTACGGAGCTATCGATATCAGAGTTATTCCCGACACTAACTCAATACCAAATTCAACTTCTCTGTTCGGTGGCAAACCCGATAACTCTTCAGGAAACACATCCGGGTATTCACACAAAACTGGTACTGATTAAATCTTCTTTTTGGTCACTTTAAAGTCGAGTACATAGGCAAAGTAAGTTTCACAACCCTTTCTCGCATATTTTTGAGCTAACATCGAAGAAATCACTGCCGGTAAACCATTCAAATCATCTGACTCAATCCGGATGATCTCATTATTCTGACATCTCAAATTGATCGTCTTTCATTTGTATTTCACAATCGCATCATGCAACCTTACCCAATCCATACCCAGAATTATATCAAATTCATCAAATGGTAACAACATCAGATTAGCCGAAAAGCAAAAATCTCGAATCATCAACGGACAATTCTTGCACACTTTATCTACCAAGACACACTTGCCTAAGGGGTTTAATACTCTAATCACAAATTCAATAGACTCTACAGGCAAAGTCTTACTGGATACTAAATTTATACATATATAAGAATGAGTTGATCTTAGATCTATCAATGCAATCACAGTAGTATCATAGAGAGTGAAAGTTTAGGTAATAACATCTAGAGATGAAGCTTTTTCGCGAGTGCGGATAGCATAAGCTCTGATAGGTGCGTGACCTTCAGATCTAACAGTAGTCTCTTTAGTTTTCCTCTGGCTACCACTCACATTACCCCTGTTTTTGGGTGGTCTACCTTTAGCTGTAGTGGTACTCGACCTCGTATTCTGCACTATATCTTGCTCGGCCAACTCAAGACATTCACGGATAAAATGATCTAATGATTCACATTTGAAACAAGCTCGATCATTCAATCTACAATTATCAGGATGTCATTTACCACAATGTTTACACTCAGGTTGATTTGGTCTAGCATTTCCAACACTAGCTATTGAAGTAGCTTTCAAACTCACAGGTGGTCTGTGTCGATCTCGTCTAGAATAACCCACAGTAGCCTTTGAACGGCTAAAATCATCTCAGAACTTCTTTGATGCTAACTGAAATGACTTACTCGATGATCTTTTTCGTGAATCTCTAGCTTCAAAGTCAGCTTTTCTTTTCTTTTTCCCAAGTTCTTCAGCTTTGCATGCTCGCTCGATAAGTACCACAAACTCTTTTATTTTCAAAATCCCAACTAACAGCTTTATGTCTTCATTCAAACCATCTTCAAATCTTTTACACATTATAGCTTCAGTTGAAACACATTCCCGGGCATATTTGTTGAGTCTCACAAATTCCCGCTCATATTCTGTCACTGTCATACGACCCTGTTTTAACTTGAGGAATTCTTTGCGTTCTTGATCTATGAATCTCTGACTGATATATTTCTTCCGTAATTCAGTCTAAAAGAACTCCTAGGTAACTCGTTCTTTTAGAACCACTGATACTAGTGTATTCCACCAGTGATATGCAGTGTCCCTTAACAAAGATACAACATATTTGATACATTCATCAGGAGTACAAGATAATTCTTAGAACACCCAAATCGTATTATCAAGCCAGAATTCGGCTCGCTCGGCATCATCATCAACAGTAGCTCTAAACTCTTCAGCCCCATATTTTCTAATTTTATCAATCGGAGGATTATTTAATCGCATCGAATCAGTAACTTGAGGTATCACAGGTATTTAGGAAGGATTAGGCGGGGTGGAGGTGTTGAGCAGTCGGATTTGTCTGGATATACTGTGTGAATCATTCGTTCATCATCTGGAAGAAGACTTGCTTTACTTCTCCCTTTTGGTTACTAACAACAACTCTAGAATCAGATTGCATTGCCCCTTAAGCGGGAGCGGGTGCATTACTCTAGAATCTTGCTTTATTTGCATATGAACTTACCTCAAATACGGAACGAACGAATCGGATCGACTACTCGATAACTTTCGATTCCCCCAATCTAAATCTGATATTTATTTTTCTTGATCTATATAAATTCAAATTTAACTTATTTAACCACGTATTCATTCAATTTCATCTAAAAACACATAAATGGGTATTTTGCACTTTAGCCCCTAAAAATTTACATTTTTACAATTTAGTCCCTATTTCAAAACTACACAGAATACACAATATGTCATCATACCAAGGCATAGTTGAATCTTCTCTAGGTTCCTAATAGCCCATTAATTCCATTTATTTCACATTTCAACCCTCTAATTTTCAAATTTCACAATTTAATCCATAATAAGCATTTTTATCAAAAAAATCACTTAATAAAATATGATAATCTATCAAAAAATATTTATTTTTCATCATCAAATAACAAAAAGCTTGAATATTCATCAATGGCATTTCGCAAAACCATCATCAAATTCAAAAATTAAAGCATGGGCTAGCTAGAATACAAAGCAACGATCTCAAAACGTAAAAATCATCAAAAAAACGAACTCAAAACATACCTCAATCAAGACTTCAAAGTGTCGAACCTAAAAGCTTCAAAATGGTTTCTTTTCTTTGTTATTTTTGGCAATGGTGGTGAAAAGATGAATAAAATAATGTTTTTGTTTAATTTAATAACATTATTTACAAAGTTACTTTAGTGCCATTAATGAAAACATTACAAAATCATATAATGGATGACCATTTATGTCATTATTCACTAACTATGGTCTAATAACATCATAAAGACCTCACATTTAATTAATCATAGCAAATAAACACTTAAATAATTAGTATGCAACTTTTGCATTTTACTCGATTTAGTCCTTTTATCAAATTAAACATCCAAACGATAAAATTAAATCACAAAACTTTCACACATACATGATATCATGTTGTAAACACATAAAATAATGTTAAAATAATTTTACAACTTCAGATTTGTGGATCCAAAATCACTATTTTGATTTAGCTAAAACCGGGCTGTTATAGTGTTTAAGAAATTTAGAAAAAAAGAGGAGGTAAGAGTTTTTCAAAGAGTGTTATGTTTTATTTCAGTGTGAAAAAATTAGGAAATCAGCCCTCTATTTATACTAAAAATAAAAGGCAAAACAATAAATGGGAAGGGGCAAATTAGTAAAAAATGCATAAACAGTTTTGAAATTGTCCCACTATATTCGCCCAACATTCTAATTCCAGATTTTTCAGAACAGTAAAACTGGATAAAATAAATTTTTTAAATATATTATTGTCTGAAAAAATAATAAAACTTTTATCCAAAAAGATATACAAGTGGTACTTGTTAAAGACACGTATTAACATAGACACAGACTAGAACAAGCGGGCGGTACCGCCGCCTATGGCCCAATTACTCAATGAGAGCAAAAAGTAAAGCTATATAAAAACTCTTTTGATAGCTTGTACTTACCCAACATGGGATATACCCACTAACACCAACCCTTTGCATTACCAACAATTCCTTAATAATGCAAAGTAATTCAGAGATTTTGAAAACACGAGGAAAAATAGAGTTTTCTTTTTCAGTTAAATTGTGAGAAGAGCAACGATGAAATTAGTTGCTTAAGCACTAGTATATTGTGGATTTGAACTAGTACATAATGAAATAAGTGATTTTTCTCTTTAACAAGTGTATGAAGCTTAAACTTGTTAAGATAGGAGTTAACTCACGGCACACAACTAATCTTGAATCCAATTATTGTTCTAGGATAACTCAACAAGTTTTAGCCAATATACCTCAGGATGCTAGTAAGTGCTCTAGAAAAACTACCCAAAATGCTTTTCATAGTACGTAGCCAGTTCTTCACACTTACGTAAGTGATTTCATCAAGTTTATTTCAATATAGATTACCCGAATCAGGGCTATAAAATCATTAAGAACTTTCATTAAGTTCATCCTCTCAAATTTAAGTTTGGTGAATTCATCAAGTCCATCTCAATAGGACCACCATTGGGATATAAACTCATTAAGAGTAATAAACTCAACCTCTCAAGCCGATGAATTCATCAAGTTCGTCTCAATAGGTATGCCCAAATTCTAAGCTATGAATTCATTAAGAGTAAAAACTCATCGTTATGCATGTACATCATTCGCCCTAGGGATAGGTAAAATGTACACTATGACTCTTTCTATGGTTTTGTTTGACCACATTGTACTTGAAAACTAAATTGGGTATCTATAATAAATTCCTCAACCACTGGGCTTAAGACCCATCCCCCTCAACAAATCAAAAACCATTTTCCTATTTAACCCTTTGGTTAGTGGATTAGCTTGTAACTTCTCGAGATCAATCATGGAAGTTTTGGCTTCACCAAAAATGATTCGCTTGTGCTTTAGTGAACTAGGATTTTACCAATGCTTTGACAATCTAGGGAGTATGCCAAAAGACATGGTAAGGGGTTCGCCAAATTCATTGCAAGTGGGTGCACTAATTTGTTTGGTGAGCTAGTATTCGTTAGGTAAGTTGTGAATTGGGATTTTGCCAGTCTGCCTGATGAAATGGTGTTCACCAGTTGAGTTACGAACTGAGGGTTCGCCAGTCAAAGATTGAGTTAGACTTAAATTAGGAAATAAAGATATAGTGTACCTATGAATATTTTACGTGTGAAGTAGGGTATCCTAAGATTTTTAGGACACTCAGGTTTATAAATATGACCCTTGTTCCATGATAATTCTCTCATCAAATAGTGTACCATCAAGTCTTTGTTCTGAGTCAAGTTTGTAGCACCCAGGGTAAGCCTCTGTCCTATTAAGGTTGATTGTCCATAAAGCTAGGTCCGTTCGCATGTGTAAATTATGTAAGTTTTATTTTTTTTAAATAATTTATGTGCTTATATATGTGCGAACCAACCGGACCATCTACCAACAAGCATAAAGCAAAAGCCATGCTTGTTTAATTCTTAGTTTTCAATGAGTGATCTAGGATTTTTCATAAGTATGTTCGCTAAAATGTTTTCAAAGTGTGAATGGTTAAGAAATTACTTTAAGTATGTTATCTGTTATAATTTTTAAGAAAATTTTTTTCAAAAGTAAGTTTTCTACAAAACCCTATTTTTAATCCTGACACTCTATTTCCAAGGTTAAGGTTTTAAGAAATGTTTTTAACGTATTTTATAAACTATGTTTTTCACAAGCTTTTGTGCTAACTCTTTACAAGAGTTTCCCAACAAGCTCCCTATGCAAGCTCCATGTAATAAAATTATGTACAAGCTCCCTTGCGAGCCTAACTCCCTATGCGAGCTTTCTGTGATATGTCTCTGTGCATGCTCCTTTATGATCCATATTGGATATTTTGGTATACTAAAGGATTGTGAGTACTCACCTCTCTGTTTTTGTGATTTTGGGTGTTGAGGCCCTGAGACATGTGGAGAGATAGGGTATGTCGAGCTATGCTCTATTCACTAGGACATGTTGTTGTACAGGAGAGTGTATTCCCTCGTGTTGCACTTTTGGGACATGTTATAAGGACTTTTAGAGTCATTCTGAGGCGTTATAAGGAGATTCACATGTCTAACGAGACAAAATTCTAATAAGTGTGGGCGGGACAAAAGGTAACCTATTTTCCCAAGTTTCCTAATATCCAGTTATATTGTTTTGCAAACCATGACTTAGAATATTTTGTTACCTTTTATTACAAGTAAAATTGATGTTTTTCATGCATAAGTGTTATGTTGATTTACTATAAAAATATGCGAATCAGATTTATTTCTAAATATTATTTTCTATGACCCATGTATGTTTGCGGTTCCAAAACTTTTATGCGTATCCCTGTTAATGATAATCTTATTACTTAGTGAACCCTATTAAAGTATGAAAACCTATTGTTGTATGATACCTCTTGCTGTGAAGTCTATTTTTTTGCGAAACTATACTGCATGTTGCGAACTTAGGTACTATGCAAACTATTGGTATTAACAAACCTATATTGTTATGTGAACTCATACTTTGTGTGTTGTGAACTCACGTTGAATGTCACTAAGTGAGCTTATGTTATTTGATGTATGCAAACTCTTAAGTCTTTTTATTGTTTGACATGCAAAACTTTCCTTTGATGTTTTGTAAGCTTGCATGTTTACATTCTATGTATGGAAATAATTCTATTGCAGTGTTTTAATTTAACACATTATTGTTGCAAGTAAGTGGTGTATTGGAGGTTAGGTTGGGAGTTGACGGAGAGTCACTTCAGTGGCTAATGTAGCTCACCAGATTTGAGTCAAACTTACTCGACCTGGTTTGGGGTGTTACACATTTAGGATCCTTTCAGACCTCAAATACTTTAGAAGCAGTACTTCATTCTTTATTAAATGTCTCACAGATTCATGTATTATTCAAATATGTCTCTTCTTACCATTGTAAGTTTGACTCTTAGCAACACAAATTGCGGCTTATGAGTCACATAATAAAGATACGGGAGGTATTACTTTTTCCTATAAAGGAATCTTTGCAAGTAGATTCCTAAGTCACTCGGCCTCTTACCCGGCTAAGTCAAGAGCTATAAACTCTGACTCTATCATGGAGCGAGCAATATAGTTTGTTTAGCAGGCTTCCACGAAATGGCTTCTCCACCCAAAGTAAAGACATACCCACTTGTGGAGCTTACCTCATCATTATCGATTACCCAATTTGCATCACAGTAGCCTTCAAGAACTATAGGATACCCAAAAAATTCCAACTCTTAAGTTATTGTACCTTTAAGGTATTTAAGGAAATGCTTTACAACATTTCAATGCTCATTACTTGGATTATGGGTATATCTACTTAGTCTACTAACAGCATAATCAATGTCTGGTTGAGTGTAGTTCATGAAGAACATAAGACTTTTAATAGTCTTAGCATACTCTAATTGAGAAACACTATTTCCTCTGTTCTTTATCAATTGTATGCTAGAATCATAAGGAGTTCTCATAGGGATTACATCAAAACTATTAAAAAATTTTAACACTTTCTCTATATAGTGAGATTGGTTTAATGAAAATCTCTTTTCTGATTTTGCAACTTTAACTCCTAATATTACATCTGCCTCTTGTTGGATCTAGTGCCCTAAGTGTAGTATTTTCGTCAATATACACTTGTAAATTTTTTTGAATAGATTTGTTAATAAAACAAATTCATTGATTACATTAATATACTTTGTATAATTTTCCTCACATGCTTTTTGCACGCAAAGTAAAATGGAAGCAAATGTTGCTCAATGGTTGTCTAAATGTTTAACTAATACTAAGCTGTATTACGTGGTCAGATCGTAGTATGGAAAGACATGTTATATTAATAGACGAACCTAAACGTGTCCTTAGTTTAACTGAAAATTAAAAACCAATTGAAAAACTAATATGTCGTCTATCAAATTGGGGAGATGCCTTATCTTGGGCATCGAAGCGAAAGACTCCTAGAAGATAGTGACATAGATGTGACTGACTGGACTGGCAGTGCATCGGATAGGACCCAAGCAGAATAGATCCTAAATCCATTTATGGACTCATTCAATTGTAACGTTCATAGTGTAGCATACCTAAATCTTGAGTGGATGGCGAACTATGTATGCGTAACTCTTACACTTTGATGTAAGTAAAAACATGAGTTCAAATAGATAAGGAATCAAAAGTTGGTGTGTTGGTTGTATGACTTTTATAGTGTGTAGCGTCATTCACAATAGTGAATTCATAGCCCAAAACATGGGTAAATGATATCCACTCATTGGCGTTACATGGTTGATGAAAAGTAAACGTGGCCACGGGTTGTCCGTTTTTGTGATGGATGACTTGATCAATATTTGATAGTGATTGACTTTTCATAAAGGAAGATGTAATGGTTACTATGAAATAAAATAGGATCATATTAGGAGAACGAATATTATTCCAAAGAGATCAAGGATATCATATAAGGGTAGCACACTTAAGACAAGGTCATTGGATGAGCACTGAGTAGTTGCTTTTATAATGGTATGTCGTTGAGGAGAGCTCAATCATGATACTATAGTAGAATGACTTCGTGACTAAATGAATTTATAATTAATTGGTGAAAAGCTAAAAATTAATTAAAATCATTTGAGCCTCAACTACATATGTCTAATCAATCCCTCCACTAGCTCGTTGAAACCATAAATGAATTGTGTGTTTGAATAGAAATGAACGGAATGAATAAACATTCAGGAATGATTATGATTTTCTCCTAAATGAAGAAATTGAATCATTTGGAAATGAATGCAGGTTTCCAAAAATGGAAATGGAAATAAAAATGAAAATAAAAACTTGTAATCCTATATAAGATTACTTAAATAATGATGAAAGAATAAGTTTATGTTTTTGGACTTTTTTTGAAGCTCAAAAATGAAAATAAATCATTTGATCATAGTGAAAATGTTGAGTTGTGAAATATTGAACATATTTTCTCAAAATTTTACTAGGGCAAAATCGTAAAAATTTTACTAAGGGGTGAAATCGTCAAAATTTTACCGAGAGTAAAATAGGAATGAGAAAATTATTTTTATATATTAATATTAAAGTTTATTTTGGGAAATAGAAAAACTGAATTAGGTTGGACCACATTAAAGAGTATTAGGTCAAAAAGGACCCAAGAAGCTTGTAATTGGAACCAATCTGAGAGAGGCCAAAAAACCCCTCATAGACATGAAAAGGGCGGCAACCCTAGTAGGAATACTAGGTAAAAACATCCACCTTTCTCATACTCTAACTAGGATTTTTTTTATTTGAAATAAACTACTATAACTCAAAAAGGGTTCTACCTTCTCTTCCTATAAATAGATTACACTAGTAAAGCTATTTACACAACTTTTGAGATATTGTTCTTTTACCAAAAAATAGAGAGAATTTATTCTTAAATTTTAAATATATTTTTTAGAATAATAATTTTAACGGTTTCTATTAAAGAAGAGAGTATTTTTGTTTTCACTCCAAAAGGAAAAAGTTTCTAGATCTGTGTTTTGATTCAATTGGTTAGAACCCACACTCGAAGCAGTTCATTGTACGAGAACAGTGGAGAAGATCATTTGGTTGAAATTTTGAAAACATCAAGGATCTGTTTAATCCAAAAACACAGGTACGATTTTGATTAAGGTTTATTGCTATAAATATCACAAACTAGGTCGGTTTTCAAAATTTTAATTTTTCGCTGTGCAAGAAAACTGGTTTCAAACTAGCTTCAAACTAAGATTTTTCCAACACCTCTACCAAATCAGTCATTTCAAATATGATAGATAAGAAATTCTTGGTTTTATTAATGGCTTCAATATTGGAATTGGAAATTAACAAGTCATCTACATACAAACTTATGATAATGCAATCAGAACCAAAAATTTTAGAATACACACATGCATCTGCACCATTAACTATAAAACTGACACTGAGAATAATCTTATGAAATTTCTCATACCATTGTTTTGGGACTTATTTAAGACCATACAGAGATTTTTTAAGTCTATAAACTTTTTCTTCCATACCTGGTGCTACAAATCCTAGAGGTTGCTCTGTATATATCTCCTCATCTGAACCACCATTCAAGAAGGTTATCTTTACATCCATTTGATGTACTGGAATCCCTGAATATTTCTAAGTCTGTTTTGTTAAAATTTACACAATGGGTATCTGCTTCAGTGGTTAAGTGTTCTGGTGTGTGTGTGAGGTTTTAGGTTCAATTCCCATTTTTGGAAAAAAATTTAGTTATTTTTTATCCTAGCCTTACCCTTGTTGAATGGGCTTATGTGGAATTATTTGTTAATTCATGTAACAACCCATTTTTGGTGAAATTAGAACAGTGGTTTTGAGACCTCAAATCTGAGGTTAAAAAAATTATTTAAATATTATTTTGAGATTTACAGCATGATAATATTATTATATAAAAATTTCGTTAAGAAAATTTACCGTTTATATGCTCAATTTGATGAAAAGGACTAAATCACGTAAAGTATGAAAGTTGTGTTCTATTAGCTAAAAGTGTTAAATAGCTATAGAACTTTATAGTGGGGGTCCTTATATGATAATTAGACCATTAAAGTGATAGTGGATGTGCATGGCTTGGTAATTATGAAATTTTTAAAGTTAGGTAAGGTTAAAATGGTAAATAGGTAATAAATGAGTAAATTAAATAAAACAAAATAGGCCATCATCCTTAGGCCATCATCCTCAGTTCATCTACCACCGAAATTTTCAGCAAAAATAGGCTTGGGAGAGCTTGAAATATTCAGCCAAGAAAAAATCTTGGATGTAAGTGAATTTGGCGTTTGTTTTTGTTGATTTTTGTGTTTTTTGGAATCATTATAGCTTAACCTAGCTAATTAGGGGACTAATTTGCAAAATGGTTGAAAGTCTAGGGTTTTTCTGTGAAAGCATTTTAGTTGTTCTTGAAGTTTAATGGAAGAAAATGAATCCTTGTTGTTAATTAAACAACTTTTTTAAGTGATTTTTAATGAAATTGTCAAATAGGGATTAAATTGAGAAATATGAAAATTATGTGTCAATTGTGTGAAATTGTGAAATGTATGGGTTTCTATAAGCTTATATAGAATTTGACTAGGCTTATATAGGGATGAAATTACATGAATTTCATTTTACGAGCCTAGGGATTAAATTGTAAAGAAGTCAAAAGTATATGGGTAAAATAGTAATTTTGCCATAACATGAATTTTGGATTGGTTTGAATAGTGTGAGGTTTAAATTGGTTAAATTTGATTCTATAGATCAAGAAAATCAATGTACAGAATTAGATCGGGGAAAAGACATAGTTATCGATTAAACGATCGTTATTCTCCGTACGAGGTTGAGGTAAGTTCGTGTAATTAAATTGTGTATTTATATGCTTTAATTGAAATATATGTATGTTAATGGTTTAATTATTATGTATAATTATCGAGCAAATAATCGACGACGTACGAAGAATACCGAGCCCTATTTGAACCTTAGGAATTAGTAGGATACAAATGACATGTCATTAGGGTTACCGATTCCAACTCTTATGAGCTTATCGATACTCAGCTCGTATGAGCTTACCGTTATTTGAGCTCAGAAGAGCTTATCATTTAGCTCACGTATGAGCATACATGTACAAACGGATTACAGTTTAGTACACCTCGTGTGTACCACCTGCGTGTCTAATGAAATTGTAAGTGGTTCAACGGGCATAGTGTTTTTACGAGATTATATAGGTTCATTTCGAACTAGTATAGGTATTTACATGGAAATGGTTTATATATGATATATGGATACATGGTATAGATGCTACATGTACATGGAGTTTATTAATTGTTGAATTCATACATGATTCTTGGTTTTATATGAATACATGGCTAACTTGGTTATTGATTATGTGATAGGCTTTGGCCAAATTGAATTGTGTTATGCTTTGAGCTACTTACCTAAATTGTGGTTTAATGGTAAGTTTAATTCTGTGTTATACAAACTTACTAAGCTTAATTGCTTACTCTGTTTATTTTTTCGTGTTTTATAGTATTTTAGAAGCTCGTTCGGATTGGAAGTTGTCAGAGATCGCATCACACTATCAAACGTTATTTGGGTACTTTTGATATTATATTTTGGGTTAAATGGCATGTATAGGTCTTTTTGGCTAATGGAAGCCTATATGTTTTGTTGTGTATTTAGTCATTTGATTTGGCTTCAATTTGGTATATTTTGTTATGTAAATATGTAAATAACCTTATTGTATGTAATGTATGGTTGCGATGTGAATGCGTTCGGTGTGAATTTGTATTTTAGATACCAAATGGGTTAGATTGATAAGTGACATATATTTTATGTTTTAGGCACAATGATGGATCTATGTATTTGACCATTTAGGTATGTGTTGAGATGCATAGATTGCTTGAGTACATGTGGTCAATTGATGTGCTTATGGGCATCATGTTGTATGTGTTGATATTACATGTTATAAACTTAATATTGGTTGGTTTTGAATGCCTATTTATGTCATGGTTATATGCAAATTGATGTGTGTAGGTTGGTACCAATTTGGGTGAGAAATATGGCTTGGAAAATAATTTATTTTTGTCCACACATACAGAGACACGGGCGTGTGTCTCAGCTGTGTGTGACACACGGTAGTGTGTCTCTTGTAACTTCTTTAGAAAACAAGTCAGTAGTTTCACAGGGCCTAGCACACGGGCGTATGGCTTAGCCTTGTGGCACAAGTCAGTATACCCCTCAGTTTTCACACGGGCGTGTGAGGCTATTTCGAAGGGTACACAGCTTGGCACATAGGCTCGTGGTCTAGCCGTATGATCCAAGTTAGTATGCTCACTAGTTTGGACACGGGCTAGGACTTACATGTTTTCTAAAAAATTTCTTGAGTACTCGGTTTAGTCCTGAACTATTTTTTATGTCTATTTGGGGCCTCGAGGGCTTGTATTAAGGACTATGTGAATCAATTTGAATGATTTTTAATTTGATAGAGAAATGAACATGAAATGTATGATTATTTAATTTATAAGTCTGGTAATGCTCGTAACCCTATTTTGGCGTAGGATATGGTTTAGGGGTGTTACAATTCATATTAGAATGAGCCTGCTAGTTCGATTGGTAAGAGGGTTGTTGTGTTGGAGGTCTTGTGTTCAAATCTCGATGTGAGCGTGGGTGATATTTTTTGCCTCGATTGGCTGAGAGAGTTTTGATGGGATTGGGAATCTGAGTGAGTGGGTAGTTGTAGTTGAGATGTTAGTCGGGAGTTGGGATATTGTGGTTATCTGATTATATTTTTATTTTTCAAAAATTTCGATTCTCTCTCTAAAAAAATTTGACGTCAATTATTCTTCTTTTCGTGGCACTCTCGATTTTCCTTATTTTTGATACCTTTTCTTTTTCCGTTTAAACTGTTGTTGGTCTATGCGTTGCGTTTTGTGTTTTTTACATGAGTTGTTTGGTAAGTACTCTGGAAGTTTTGTGTGAACGGAGGTCGTTCGGTTGTGTTATTAATGTGTATCTTGTTAGGTGTTAATCAGGGGGAGCAGAATTCTTCTTCTATCGTGTAGGGTGTTAGGGCTGTGGTAATTGTTCTGGTAAGTAAGTAAACTTTTTGTTGTGTACTTTATTCAAGTATGTCGATTGGGGTCTCGATAATTGGCGTTTCAGTACTTAGATATGATCAATTGGAATTCTACTTTTAGTTGCTGGTGGTCTCGAGAGTGGTATGGCATTAAAATCATTCTAGTTGTGTACCTAAAACACGAAAAATTGAGCTTCGAGGAAAGCCAAAAAAGCATTCTGTCGATGCCACATAGGCGTGTGCCTGGCCCTATGGTTGACCGTGTGCGAGATACGGCCATGTGTTTGATGGTGTGGCCGTATGTAGGACACGGCCGTGTGATGGTGTGAGTGTGGCCGTGTGGGCCACACGGGCTAGGCCAGATTGGGCCTGTGGGTCTACACGGGCAAGTCACACAGGCAGGTGGGCCAATAATTTTGAAATTTTCCCTAGGATCGAACGAGTTGTTCCGATCGACTGTAGGCCTACTATAGGGTTGGTAAGGGCTAACCAAACCCTGTTTTGTGTATTATGATATTCTGATAAACTATTCTAAGTAGGATACTATATGCATTTCTAATTGTACTGTTTAAGTATGCATGATATCTATATACAAGCATGTTAAGTATGTTAAATCTATTAATTTTGTATTTGTATTTCGTATCTGTGTTTAGGGTGGGTTTTGTTTATGTGGAGAAAGTGATCTGTATGGCGACACTTCGTCTATCTTCTAGTAGCTTGCCTGCATATTATTTGTAACGTGTCGCATCAATACTATTTGGTGTGTAGGGATGTGTGGGTGTTTTTAACCCCACATGGTGTGATGGGATGGTCGGAGATGGTGTGTAAAGGATGGGGGTAGGACTCACTATATCTGTTCTGTTTATTTGATTTTGAAAACTGCATCTGTTATGGAATTAGGTCCGAATCTGCATCTGACTGATTATGAAAATCTGTGTATATTACATGTCTATATCTGTTGGGTTAGACACTGAGTTTACGAAAACTCACATCTATTTGTCTGTTCGGTTCAGGTAATCTAAAGACTTAGGCGGATCGGTACGGCAGAGTCTCACAGTGACCACAAGTTCGTGAACTAACTTTAAATATGGTTTTTATTTAATTAAGGATTATTTCTGGGAGTTTTATAAATATTGGACTCTCCGTACTGTTTAGTTTTTGTTTTGGATTTGGATTTTTGTTTTGACTCTTTATTTGCGACGGTTGTCTAGACACATGGTTTTTACAAAAACAAAGGTTCCTTTTTCGAAAATACAAACAGGATTCCCAAAATATAACGGTTTCTAAGACTTCCGCTATAAATTTTGTTTTGGTAAATGAATTAATTAAATAATTCTTTCAATAATAGATATAAACGAATATGGGTTATAAAACTTGGAAGATTTAGCGAACAACTTTACAAAGCTTTAATAAAAAAACACTGTTTTCAAAACCCTTCCTTGTGACACTCCCTGATTCAGTAATAACGTCTAGGCTGGGTTTGGGGTGTTACATTTAGTGCTATCAGAGTCAAGTTGCAAAAGTCGGGTTATAAATTTTGGGTTCCAAAATTGTGTTTCAAAAAGAACTGGTTTTTAAATAATTTGGATTATTTTTGAGTAAGTATGTGATACACCGAGTCTCTGGCGCCAGGCCTGTAAGTATTTCTAAACTTAGATAGAACTTTCTGAAAACACTGTAGTTAGCACTTTTTGGAACTATACTGAGTTAGTTTAAGACTAAAACCTCTAAAATACTTCCGAACTTTTGATAAATTAAGTATAAAATATATGTTAATAAATATTGGAACTGATGCATAAAATTTTATAATGTAGACAAATTTGAAATATAGGATGAACGCTCGTGGCACTCATGGTCGTGGTATTCATGGGTGTGGTAGGGGCTATGGGGGGCTTGAGCTGAGTTTTCCTTTCTTGGCAGTATGCCAAATTCAGACACAAGTGAGACATCGGTTTCACCTGTTACTGAGACTGGGTCTCAAAGTCGCTCGACTTGGGACAACGAGTGTCCCAAGCCATGTTGAGGGTGTCGGAAAGGGTCGTGGGACCCTATTCTGGATCTGAGGGCCGTAGGTTGGTAACTAAACGACTACGGTCTAATGGAGCTGAGCTATTTAGGGGTGTCACTGGAGTCGCCCTTACTGTGGCCGAATATTGGTTAGAGGCCACCGAAAGGATTATGAACGACATTGACTGTACCCTGGAGCAGAAACTAAAGGGTGCAGCCTCTTTGCTTCGTGATGAGGCATATCAGTGGTGGTTTTTGGTAGAGGAGGGTACTCAACGGGACTATCTGAACTAGGGTTATTTTAAGACTGCTTTCTAGAGGAAGTATGTGGGTGCAAGCTATGTTGATGCTTGTACACGTGAGTTCATGAATCTCACGTAAGGTGATAAATCTGTGGCCGAGTATGAGGCCGAGTTTTTGAGGTTGAGCCGCTACGCTCGAGGCATGGTGGCATCCGAGTATGAGAAATGCGTCTGTTCTGAAGACGAATTGAGGAATAATCTGAGGGTATTGATTGCTCCAAAGAGGTTAAGCGCGTGGAGCGCCAAAATAGGGATCATGAGAGAGGCAAGAATAAGAGGGATTTGTAGCCCTATTGGGATTCAGCCATGTGGTGATTGTGGTAGGCGCCATCTGGACGAGTGTTGGAGGAGGTTAGGGGCTTGTCTGAGGTATGAGTCTTTGGAGCATTGGATCAGAGAGTGTCCACATCATGCTAATTAGATGCAAGCTTCAGGACCAAGTTCTATACAGCTTCAAAAGGCAATTCAGCAGCCACCTAGGGGACGTGGACCAACTATGGGTGGTAATGGTATGGGTCGAGGACAAAGATTACATGGCAGAGGTGCTAATCAGACTATGGCGAGGCAGCCTGCACTAGTTTATTTTTCTCAACATTGAAAGGACAGAGAGGCCTTATTGTGATCAGGGGTACATTCTTTATTTTTGATGTTCCATATACTGCTTTGATAGACATAGGTTCTACTAATTCCTATGTAGCTAGTATTGTTTTTGAAAACTTGGGGATTGCAGCTTAGTGTACTTCTAGTGAAATTACTGTACTGAGTCTGTTGGGGTAGTATGTCTGAGTAAGTAGACTTTATAGGAATATACTGTTGGAAGTACAAAGGATTATGTTTCCGGCAAATTTAATGGAGCTACTGTTTGGCGAGTTTGACTTAATTCTGGGTATGGATTGGTTAGTTGAGCATCGGGTTAGTTTGGGTTGTACAACTAAGAGGGTTGTTCTGAGGACCGTGGATGATAAGGAAATAGTAGTGATTGGTGAGCGTCGAGATTATCTGTTTAATGTGATCTCCGCTCTAGTGGCTGAGAGATTGGTTTGGAAAGGGTGTGAGACATTTTTGGCCTACATTAGTGTTTTAGTTTCTAGGGACTCTTCCGTTAGGGATATCAGAATAGTGAGGGAAGTTTTGGATGTTTTTCCTAAGGAGTTATTAGGTTTACCTCCGAATAGAGAAGTTGAGTTTGGGATTGAGCTTCTACTGGGTATAGCTCCAGTGTTTATCGCTCCCTACTAAATGGCACTGAAGGAGCTTATAGAGCTTAAGGCTAAACTTCAAGAGCTTCTGGATCGTGGTTTCATCTATTCCAGTGTGTCTTCGTGGGGGGCACCAGTTCTATTTGTGAAGAAAAATGATAGTACCATGAGGATGTGCATTGACTACCTGCAGTTGAATAAAGTGACTGTGGAGAATACGTACCCACTTCCAAGAATCGACGATCTGTTTGATCAGTTCTGAGGGGCTTTAGTGTTTTCAAAAATAGATATCCGTTCTGGGTATCATTAGCTTAGAGTTAAGGAGGTTCATATTCATAAGACAACGTTTAGGACTTGTTATAGGCACTACGAGTTCCTAGTTATGCCTTTTGGTTTGGCGAATGCTCTGGCCGCATTTATGGATCTGATGAATCGAGTTTTTGAGCCATATCTGGATCAGTTCGCGTAGTCTTCATCGACGATTTTTGATGTACTCTAAGACTGAGGATGAGCATGATGAGCATCTTAAAGTAGTGCTTTAGATACTCATAGAGAAATAGCTTTACGTTAAGTTGAGTAAGTGTGAGTTCTGGCTGCGAGAGGTAACTTTTCTGAGGCTCGTGGATTTTACCGAGGGTATCTGAGTTGATCCTAGAAAGATTGAGGTTGTGCTTGATTGGAAGCAGCCTAAGAACGTATCTGAGATCTATAGTTTTTTGGGTCTTGTGGGATATTATCGACGGTTTGTCGAGGGGTTCTCTTTGATTACGGCTCCTTTAACTAAGCTTCTGCACAAGGTTGTTCCTTTTGTCTGGACTGATGCACAACAATCGAGCTTCGAAAAGCTCAAGTCTGTTCTGACTCAAGCGTTGCATATCGGTTTGGGATGTGTACTGATGCAAGATAGTAAGGTTGTGGCTTATGCGTCCCGTCAGCTTAAGTCACACGAGGTGAATTATCAGAAGCATGATCTCGAGTTAGCTGCGATAGTGTTTGCGTTAAAAATCTGGAGGCATTATCTGTATGGTGAGAGGTTATTATCTACACCGATCATAGGAGCCTCAAGTACCTCCTTACTCAGAAGGAGTTGAATCTTAGGCAGCATCGATGGATTGAGTTGCTCAAAAATTATGACTGCCCAATAGAGTATCATACTGGTAAGGCCAATGTGGTGGTCGATGCTCTCAGTCATAGAGCGATGTCAGATTTGAGAGTGATGTTCGCTCGTCTTAGTCCGTTTGATGATGGAGGTCTATTAGCTGAGTTGCAAGTTAAGCCGACTTAGATTGAGCAAATTCATGAAAAGCAGTTAGGGGAGGAGTATTTGGTCCTGCAGTTCCGTCAGGTTGAGAGTGACAGTACATCTGATTTTGGGTTGAATAAAAATAGGGTTTTGTGTTTTTGAGGTTGGGTTTGTGTACCGAATGATTCTGATCTAAGACAGTCAATTCTGAGGGAGGCGTATAGTAGCCCTTATACTATGCATCACGATGGTAGTAAAATATATTGCAATCTTCTTAAGTTGTACTAGTGGCCAGGTTTGAGGCGTGAGGTGATGAATTTTGTTGCTCGTTGTCTGATGTGTCAGCATTTTAAGGCTGAGCACCATTTTCCTTCGAGTTGGCTCCAATCTGTTAGGATTCCTTTGTGGAAATAGGAATGAGTGACGATGGACTTCATTAGTAGGTTTCCCTTGACACCTACTAAGAAGGATTCTGTTTGGGTTATCGTGGATCGATTGACAAAGTCTGCCCATTTTATTCCGGTTCAGACAGACTACTCTCTGCAAAAGTTAGCGAAGCTTTATATCTCCGAGATTGTAAGACTACATGGGGTTCTAGTTTCAATAATTTCTAATAAGGATCCTCCTTCACTTTTTAGTTCTAGAAGAAACTGCATGAGGCTCTGGGTTTGAGATTAGACTTTAGTACTATGTTCTATCCCCAAACTGACAGTCAATCTGAGAGGGTGATTCAAATACTAGAGGATATGGTTTGGAGTTGTGTGATTGATATTCGAGGTAGTTTGGAGGATTTTCTACCGTTAGCTGAGTTTGCTTACAATAAAAGTTTCTAATCTAGCATCCAGATGACACCTTATGAGGCTTTGTATGGTCGTAAGTGTCGTACTCTGCTATGTTGGACTGAGTTGGGTGAGCGATGAATTTTGGGTCCTGAGTTGGTTTCCGAGATTGAAGATAAGTTTAGACTGATTCGGGATCGTTTGAAGGCAGCTTCTGATAGACAGAAGTCTTATGCAGATTTGAAAAAAGAGAGATATCGAGTACTCTGTGGGTGACTTTGTTTTTCTTAAGGTTTCTCTGTGGAAGAAAGTTCTGATGTTCGGACTTAAGGGCAAGTTGAGCCCTAGGTTCATTGGGCTATATCGGATTTTGAAGCGTGTGGGACTGATCACTTATCAGTTGGAGCTACCTCCAGAGTTGGATCGTATCCATGATGTGTTTCACATCTCGATGTTGAGGCGGTACCAGTCTGATTCATCTTATGTTGTCTCTATTGAGGAGATCGATGTTAAACCAAATTTGACTTTTGAGGAGAAACTGGTTCAGATTTTGGAGTAAGATATTAAGGTTCTGAGGAGGAAGTCCATTCCGTTGGTTAAGGTTCTGTACCGAAATCATGGCACTGAGGAAGCCACGTGGGAACCTGAGGACTCAATGCGCCAGCAGGATCCTCATCTGTCTGGATCGGGTAAATTTTAAGGCCTAAATTTCTTTTAGGGTGTAGAGTTGTAACGCCCTGAATATTTCTAAGTTTGTTTTGTTAAAATTTTGGTTATTTTTTATCCTAGCCTTACCCTTATTGAGTGGGCTTATATGGAATTGTTTGTTAATTCATATTAAAATGAGCCTACTGGTTCGAGTGGTAAGGGGGTAGTTGTGTTAGAGGTCTTATGTTCGAATCTTGGTGTGAGCGTGGGTGATATTTTTTACCTCGGTTGGCTGAGAGAGTTTGGATGGGATTGGGGTTCTGACTGAGTAGGTAGTTGTGGTTGAGATGTTAGTAGGGAGTTGGGATATTATGGTTATCTGATTATATTTTTATTTTTTCAAAAATTTCGGTTCTCTCTCTCAAAAATTCTGACGTCAATTGTTCTTCCTTTTAGTGGCACTCTCGATTTTCCTTACTTTTTATCACCTTTTCTTTTTCTGTCCAAATTGTTGTTGGTCTCTGTGTTGGGTTCTGTGTTTTCTACACGAGTTTTTTGGTAAGAACTTTGGAAGTTTTCTACGAATGGAGGTCGTTTTGGTTGTGTTATTAATGTGTATCTTGGCGTTAGGTATTGATCAAGGGGAGCGAAATTCTTCGTCTATCGTGTAGGGTGTTAGGGCTGTCGTAATTATTCTAGTAAGTAATTAAACTTTTCGTTGTGTACTTCATTCAAGTATGTCAATGGGGGTCTCGATAATTGACTTTTCGGTACTTAGATTTGATCAATTGAAATTCTGTTTTAGGTGCTGGTGGTCTCGGGAGTGGTTTGGCATCAAAATCGTTCCAAGTGTGCACCCAAAACACAAAAAATTGAGCTTCGACGAAAGTCTAAAACCATTCTGTCAACGCCACATGGGCGTGTGCTTGGCCGTGTTTGAGACACGGCCATGTGTTTGACGAAGGCATGGTCGTGCTCAAGACATAGTTGTGTGATGGTGTGAGTGTGGCCATGTGGGCTACATGGGATAGGCCAGATTAGGCGCGTCAGTTTTAGGCCAGGCCATGTGGGCAACATAGGTAAGGCCAATCTGAACATGTGGGCCCACACGAGCATGTGAGCCCATAATTCTAAAATTTTCCCTAGTGTCGCACGGGTCATTCCGATCGACTGTGGGCGTACTATAGGGTCGATAAGGGATAACCAAACCCTATTTTGTGTACTATGATATTCTGATAGACTGATCTGAGTAGGATGCTATATGTATGTCTGACTATACTATTTAAGTATGCATGATATCTATATACAAGCATGTTAAGCATGTTAAATCTATTAATTCTGTATATGTATTCCGTATTTGTGTTTAGGGTGGGTTTTGTTTATGTGGAGGAAGTGATCTGTATGGCGACACTTCGTCTATCTTCTGGCAGCTTGCCTGCATATTATTTGTAACGTGTCGCATCAACACTATTTGGTGTGTAAGGATGAGTGGGTGTTTTTAACCCCACATGGTGTGATGGGATGGTCGGAGATGGTGTGTAGAGGATGGGGGTAGGACTCACTATATCTGTTCTATTTATCTGATTCTGAAAATTGCATCTGTTATGGACTTAGGTCCGAATCTGTATCTGACTGATTATGAAAATCTGTGTATGTTGCATGTGTATATATGCTGGGTTACACACTGAGTTTACTAAAACTCATATCTATTTGTCTGTTCGGTTCAGGTAATCCAAAGACTTAGGCGGATCGGAGCGGCGAAGTCTCACAGTGACCACAAGTTCGTGAAATGACTTTAAATATGGTTTTTATTTAATTAAGGATTATTTATAGGAGTTTTGTAATTATTGGACTCTCCGAACTATTTGGTTGTTGTTTTGGATTTAGATTTTCGTTTTGACTCTTTATTTGCGACGGTTGACTAGAAACATGGTTTTTACAAAAACAAAGGTTCCTTTTTCGAAAATACGAACTGGATTTCCAAAATATAATGGTTTCTAAGACTTCTATTGTAAATTATGTTTTGGCAAATGAATTAATTATATAAACGCTTTCAGTAATAGTTATAAATGAATATGTGTTATAAAAATTGGATGATTTATCGAACAACTTTACAATGTTTTAACAAAATAACACTGTTTTTAAAACCCTTCCTTGTGACACTCCCGGATTTGGCCATAACGTCTAGGCTGGGTTTGGGGTGTTACATGTACCAGCAAATTATGAATGCAAGCTAGAGCAATTAAAACACGAATGGTAGAGATTTTAGTTATAGGAGAGTATATATCAAAATAATCTACTCCAAATTTTTTAGTAAACCCTTTAACCACTGGTCATGCCTTATGCTTTTATATTGACCCATCTGGTCTAAGTTTCTTTTAAAGACCTATTTATTACTAATAGGTTTAAAACCTTTAGGCAAGTGTACTTAATTCCCAAGAATGATTAGACATAATATATTCAAGCTCATTATTAATAGCATTTCTCCTAAAACTAGCATCTATTGAATTTATGGCTTTATCATAGGTTTTTAGATCTTCATATATCAAAAAAGCATGAGAAATAGAATCACTTTTTAGTCTAAATCATTAAGTTCAGTTATAAAAGAAGTAAGAAAATTAGGTTCGAAACTAGTTGCAGTCATTTTTCTTTTACTTCTCTTAGGTTCCAAATTATTATTATGAATATCTCTATTATGTGTACTAGAAGAAGAAACATGGTCATCTAATTGTGTATCAAAATTTATATAAAATTTCTTTAGAGGGAAAATATTTTCAAAGAAAACAACATCTCTAGATTCACATATGGAAGAATCATGCAAAGACATAAATCTATATGCAACACTATTCAGAGCATAGCCAACAAAAACAATATCAACAGTTTAGATCCAATAATGTTCTATTTAAAAGCATGTAAGCCTACTTTTGCTAGGCACCCCCACACTTTCAAGTATTTCAGATTAGGTGTATAACCTTTCCACAATTTGTATAGGGTACAATCTAATTTTTTATGAGGCACTTTATTAAGGATGTGATTCATAGAAAGTATGGCCTTCTCCCACATGTGATCAGGTAAACCGAAACTAAGTAGTAAAACATTCATCATTTCTTTTAGAGTTCTGTTTTCCTTTCAGTTACGCCATTTTGTTGTGGAAAATAGGGAGTGGAAAATTCATGTATAATTCAGTCTTTCTCACAAACCTCTTTAAAGAAGTTAGTGTCATACTCGCCTCTTCTATCAGATCTAAGACATTTTTATTTTCCTATCAAGTTGATTTTCTACTTCCGTTTTATAAAAGAGAAAGATTTGTTCAGCTTCATCTTTTGTTCTTAACAGATAAACCTTTGTATACCTAGAGTAGTCTTCTACAAATGTGATATAGTAGCGTTTCCCATTTTTACTTTCTGTGTTTCTAGAGTCTGCTAGATCAGTATGAATTAGAGGTGTTCATGGGCCAGGCCAGACCCAATAAAAATTTTAGGCCTATTTTGTAACAGCCCATTTTTAGTGGTGTCAAAAACAGTGGTTTCGAAATCACGATTCTGACGAGAGAATAAATATTTTAATATTTATTTAAATCTATGAGATTATATTAGGGTTGTATTATAGTTTCATTAAGAAATTTTGAAGTTTAAATGGTTAATTAGTTAAAAGGGCTAAATGACTTTGGAAAGGTAAACTAATGGATCTAGATAGTAATTATACAATTGTTAAAGTTAGTGGATGATTATGGGTAGGATTTTGTTATTTTATAAGTTATTAACCTAAGGGTAAAATGGTAATTTAATAAATAAATGTTTAAACATGAGAGAATTAGCTATCATCTTTCTCATTTCACTTTTTTAATGTCTAAATCACCATTAGAAGGGGAGCTTGGAGCATTTAGTCACTTGTGTCTTGTGCATGGTAGGTTTTCAAGCCCTGTTTTTAGTGATTTTTATGTTTTTTAGTTCATATTAGCTTTATCTAGCTATCCCGGGGGTTAATTTGTAAAATTGTTAAAGGTTGAGGGACTTTCCATAGTTAAGATTGAATGTGTTTTAATGTTAGTTGATAGATTATCAATCTTAGTTGTTAAACAAACTTGTTTTATTAAGTGATTTTTGATGAATTTTGGATTAGGGATTAAATTGTTGAAAGTGTAAATCCATGGGTTTTATTGTGAAATGTTGGTAATTATAGGCTGTTCGAAGGTCCCTAGCAAAACCTGTTAACATGAGTTTACGTTAAAATGGTTAAATTTCAAGTTATGAGCTTAAGGACTAATTTATGAAAATTTAAAATATTAGGGATAATTTCATAAGTTTACATAAATATGAATTATTGATTGAATTGAATACTTGAAGTACTTAATTGAATGAAATTATCTATTTAGATCAAGATAAACAACAACTAGACTTAAATTATGTAAAAGCTAAAGCTTTGGACTAGATTCAACTTGACTATTACAACCATAGTTATCGAGGTAAATTTGTATGAATTATAATCATATTAATGATAGTTAAATTGATTATCTGCTATATTGTGTTACTTATAAATGGACTTGAATATATATATATAAATTTTTTGATTAATTGACAGATAAATAGTCCCGTTTGAACTTTAAGAATTCTTAGGATACGAATGACATGTCATTAGGGATTTCATGTTTCAGGTGCTGGTCTTGAATGTCCTACCGATGGTTGAGGTCTTGCATTTGTTGCGGAATCTCCACAGCTCATGTGAGCAGTATCATATAGCTAACATTCCAACCCACAGCTCATGTGAGCACTATTGAAAAGGAAATGTTACAGTTATATGGAAAGGCATACTATGTGTGAGCATTCCTGAGTACCAATGTAATTCTAGATGCTTCAATGAGTATGCAAAGGTTAATGGCAAGATATGTACACAATTGGATAATGGTTCATGATCCTATGAAAAGGTTAATGAGTTAAATGATGTGTACATGAAATCTACTTATAATATGGTTGAACTCATATGTATCATGTATGAACTAACTTGTGAGTTTGATGGTGCTTATATAGGATTTTATTAAGCCTATGGTGTTGGTGATGATGTATGCTTATTTTACAATTTGTGCTTAAGAAAATGGTAAGTTATGTTTGAGTTTAAACGAGCTTACTAAGCACTAGTTGCTTATGTAGTTATTTTCCTTTGTTTCATGGATTATCAGAAGCTCGATTGGTTGGAAGCTTGTTGGAGATCTATCACACTATCCAGAAAACACCTCGATAGTTTTTGAGTTGTTTTGGCCAAGGTTATAAATGACATGTATAGGACTTTGTGTAATGGTATTTAATGAATGGGTTAATGGTTAATTTGGTATGTATATGCTTTTGGAGTTTATGTTTGGTTTGATGGACTTTAATGCCTTGACAAGTTAGGTCATTTTGGCCACTTTTAGGTACTTATAATAACGATCCTTTTTGGTATATTTGAGATGATCTGTAAATGGTTTTATGTGATGTTATTTGGTAGTTAAAGGAACTAGATGTTGTGCTTGAAATATGACTATATATATTGATTTGTTTTGATTAATGATGTTTTGGTATAAATGTGGTGCCTTTGAATGGCATATTGGTTAAATGAAATAGCATGTTTGAATTGGTATGTTTTTAAGTGTTTGAAAGATGTTTAGGTCTTTTGAAAGTATGCACAAATGGGATGGTTGATTAGGTGTGTTTTGGCTTTGAAATGACTTGGTTTAGGGTCAAATTATGGAGCACACGGCTTGGGACACGGGCTGTCACATAGCCGTGTGTCACTTGTAAATTTTGGTGTATCAAGTTAGTGTGTTACAAGGCCTAGCACATGGCTTACAACACGGTCGTGTGTTACAAGTCAGAGATTTACATGGTCTGGCACATGGCCTGCAACACGGCCTTGTGACCCAACTCGGTGAGTTACACGATTTAAGACACAAGCTGGGACACGACCGTGTGTCCCTTTGTTCGATTGTTGCACAGTCTGGGCTATGTCACACGGCCGTATGACCCATGTTTTCAAATTTTGCAACTTTTTCCCAAATATTTTGATTTGTTTCAAATTAGTCCCGAATTGCTTCTGTGTTAATTTTTACGACATCGAAGGCCTAATTTAAGGCCCAAATGTACATGTATGCTAGGGTTTTGATGAATTTTTAAAGTGATTGTTGTTAAATTACATTATTGTTATGTTTTGATATTAAAGTGTTTGGATTTGTTTGGTAATGCTCTATAACCCTAATCCGGTGACAGAGATGGGTTAGGAGTGTTACACGTTTGCTAGGCTCAACCCGACCTGAAAAATGGGCTTAAAACTTTACCCAAGCTTGGCATAGATAAAAATGCTAAAACCCGGGCTCAGCCCGACCGTATTAATTTTTTATATTATTTTTAGATAATTTTTAAATATATATAATACATCAAAAATACTAAAAACATTAAAATAAATATTTTCCAACAAATT
>JABFAF010280146.1:2697-14457 GCA_013677275.1 Gossypium schwendimanii | reverse complement strand
ATGTGCATGCATGAATGCAAAATGTCATGAAAATGATCCCTCAATGTTTGAGTTGTTATTGCTCATTTTCAATAAGGCTTTATTGCCAACATGTCAGAATGTTATCTTGTCTGGTTGGTAATGCTCATATCTTACTTAACCGAATAGCCCCCACTGTAATATTCAAGGTTCAATCCACTATAATCTTTAGGACATAAAATTTGAACCATCTTCCTCCCACTGAGTGTAAAATCTGGCTCTTTCTCAACCCTCTCCCACTGCAATTTAGGGATACAGGATCTGAATCTCTTTGGCCTTACACCATTCCCAAGGTGTCATACCAAATGTTTATGCACAATTGTAGAACTTTCTCTTCCAAGAAACCTCTCATTATCATTCAGTGATCATTACTTGTTTGTTCATTGAAGCTTTGTCACCAACATGACATCTTGTTATTTTTGTTCAATTAATGTTTGGAAAACCAAAATCTGAAAGAATAGTCTTAATTTAGACTTTTCCTTCTTTGATATTTCAAATTTTAAACTTGGTATGTTCTAACAATAGTCCTGTTTCACGTTCCTATATTATTTAGAAGCTTTCAGAGTAATATACAAAACTTTCTTTATGAAAGTATTACTAGTCCATTAATCATTATTCCAATGCAACATGCTTACAAAAGGATCATAACAATAGATAAAAAATAAAATTGATTTCGGAGCATAGCTCGAAATGAAAAAATTATTAAGGGTAATAAGAATAAAAGAGGAATAGATTGGGAACACGTATCTTAAAAAAGAAAGAAGTATTCCAAGAACAACAAATTCAATATAAATAGTATGAAGATTAGGTGCCCCAGATATCACAGCTTAAACTTCTTTGTACAAACTCTTCGAAAGACCATTTTGAGTTTGACATGTGTTTAGGAGATCTACAGGACTTTGTCGATACCCCAAGATGTCACCTACCCTTTCCTATTGTTTCAGGTTTAGCAAGATCACCACATGCCCATATATGATCAAAATTTGAGTTGCTCTGATCACTTCATGCCTCAGTCTGACAAAATATGAGCCGCCCTTTTCAAGTTTTCAACTCGAATCCCCTTTGGTCTCAAGGCTCACTTTGCATGTTTTCACATTGGCCTCTCCATTTTACTTTTTCATTTTTCATCTTTTTTTTTTACTCAAAGCGCTCTTTACGGGTTTTCACCTTGGTCCCTTTCCTTCTTCAGGTGAAATATTTCTTAACTGAGTTTGAGTTTATAGGATTCAGTAGGCTTCTACCATCCATTTCGCTCAAGATCAAAGCTCCTCTAGAAAAGGCATTCTTTACAACATAAGGTCCTTCCCAATTTGGCATCAATTTCCCTCTAAAATAATTTTGTCGAGGAAGGATTTTTTTCAACACCAGGTCACCCTCATGAAATTCTCTGGGACGAACTTTTTTGTTATAGGCTCGCATCATTCGTTTTTGGTACATCTGGCCGTGACAGATAGCTTTTAGCCTCTTTTCTTCTATCAGGTTCAGCTGATCATATCGAGATTGAATCCATTCAGCCTCATCTAACTTCGGTTCAGCTAATAACCGGAGAGAAGGGATTTCAACTTCAAGGGGTAAAACTGCCTCCATCCCATAAACTGGAGAAAAAGATGTTGCCCCGGTAGAAGTCCTAATAGATGTTCGATATGCAATAAGAGCAAAAGGTAATTTCTCATGCCAGTCTTTGTAGGTTTCAGTCATTTTCCCTATAATTTTCTTGATATTTTTGTTAGTTGCTTCCACGGTACCATTCATTTTTGGGCGATACGGTGACGAATTATGGTGTCTGATCTTGAACTGGCTAGAAACATCTGCTATTAAGCTATTATTCAAATTCAGTGCATTGTCAGATATAATTCTTTAAGGCATCCCATATCGACATATAATCTCTTTTTTCAAAAACTTGCTAACTGTTGACTTCGTGATATTAGCATATGAAGCAGCTTCCACCTATTTAGTGAAATAGTCAATAACCACAAAGATGAAACGATGTCCATTAGAAGCCTTTAATGATATTGGGCCGATGACATCATCCCCCACATGGAGAAATGCCATGGAGAAGTCATAACATGAAGAGGTGAAGGAGGTGCATGCATTTTGTCGCCATAAATTTGGCATTTATGGCACTTTTTGGCATAATTAATGCAATCTCTTTCCATGGTGGACCAATAATACCCGAATCTCAAAATCTGTCTGGCCATCGTGAAGCCATTGGCGTGCGTTCCATAGATACCTTCATGGACTTCTTCCAAAATTTTCTTGGCCTCCACAGCATCTACGCACTTCAACAATACTTGATCATTTCCTCTCTTATTTAGAATCTCTCCATCTAGGATATAATCAATGGCCAGTCTCCTCAATATCCTCTTATCATTTTCCGTTGCATGGTCGGGGTACTCATGATTCTTTACATATCGCAATATGTCTTGATACCATGGATGGTCATCGTTTTCCTCTTCCTTAATACTGTAGCAAGGACTTGGAGTCCCATAAATGCTTATTTGAATAGGCTTCATGTCTTCTGATTTGTTCACTTTGATCATAGAGGCTAGAGTGGCCAAAGCACCAGCCATCTGATTTTCGTCTCGTAAGAGATAATGAAAAGTGATACTATCAAACTCCTCAATCAATTCCAAACCAACTTCCGATAGCGGATTAACTTTGGGTCTCTCGTTTCCCATTATTCTTTGAGCTGGTATATTACCAATGCGGAGTCTCCGTATACCTCTAGTATCTTAATTTTTTGCTCTATGGCTGCCCAGATGCCCATAATGCAAGCTTCATATTCAGCCATGTTATTGGTGCAATCAAAATCCAATTTACTTTTAAAACGATAATGATCTCTAATAGGGGACACAAGGACTGCCCCAATTCTATTGCCTACAGCATTCGAAGCTCCGTCAAAGTTTAGCTTCCAATGGTGATTTTCGTGGGAATCATCTTCAACGATTGCCACATACATTAAGTCTTCATTCGAAAAATCAAAATTCAGAGGTTTATAGTCTTCTAAAGCTTTGCTGGCCAAAAATTCTGCTATCGCGCTCCCTTTGACAACCTTCTGATTTATGTAGACTATATCAAACTCGGAGAGTAGGATCTGCCACCTAGCCATCCTCCCATTCAACGCAGTTGATTCCATCATATACTTCAGAGGGTCTAACTTTGAAATTAACCAAGTCGTATGATAGAGCATGTATTGCCTCAATCTCCGTGTTGTCGAGATCAGGCACAACATAATTTTTTAATAGGCGAATATCTCATTTCACAGTCAGTAAATTTCTTATTGAGATAATAGATCGCCTTATCCTTCTTCCCCTTCTCATCATGTTGACCTAGCATACATCCCATGAAGTTGTCGAACTCCGTTAAATACAAGATCAATGGTTTATCTGTCCTAGGCGGGGACAACACTGGAGTATTGGAAAATTACTATTTTATCTTGTCAAAAGCCTCTTGGCATTATTTATCCTACACACCTGGATTATGTTTCTTCAAAAGATGAAATATGGGGTCACATTTCTTGGTCAGTTGTGAAATAAACCGAACAATGTAATTCAGTCTTCCTAAGAAACTTCGAACTTCTTTCTGAGCACAGGATGGAGGCAAATCTCGAATTGCCTTAACTTTGTTTGGGTCGATTTCAATCCCTTTTTCACTAACTACAAACCTCAAAAGTTTTCCCGACCTAGCTGCAAAGATACATTTAGCTGGATTGAGTTTGAGTTGGAACTTTCTTAATCATAAGAACAACTTTCTTAAGACTTGCACATGTTCTCTTTCCGTCTGGGATTTTGCGATCATGTTGTCAACATATACTTTAATTTCCTTATGCATCATATCGTGGAAGAGGGTCACCATGGCTCTCTGGTATGTGGCTCCCGTATTTTTCAACCTGAATGGCATCACTTTATAACAGAAAGTCCTCCATAAGGTTATGAATGTGGTTTTCTCCATATCTTCAGGATGTATATTAATTTGGTTATATCCCGAGAAACCATCTATGAATAGTGAGTGTCCTGTTGTGTTATCCACCGTAATCTATACACATTCGTACCTTCCCATCTTTCTTAGGGACGGGTACAATATTGGCTACCCATTCTGAGTATTTGACCACTTGTAGGAACCTAGCATTGAATTGCTTTTGAACCTCTTTTATTTTTAGTACAACATCAGGCATCATCCTACGGAGTTTTTGCTGAATTGGCTTGCAATCTTCCTTTATACGAAGACAGTGAACTACAATATCAGTATTTAACCCAAGCATATCCTGGTATGACCATGCGAAGACATCTTTAAACTCTCGAAGCAACTCAATGAAGTCTTATTTTGCTTCTCCAGCTATGCATGTTTCGATTTTTACCACCTTTCCCTCCTCTAGGGTCACAATCTTCACCATCTCCTTGTGAGGTAGGATTTGTTTCTCCTCTTACTCTACCATCCTCAACAAGTCTGGAGATAAGTTACAATCTATGTTATCTTCAAAGTCATGAGATTCCTCTAAACACATATTCCGTTCAAAAGGATTTTCTGAGTCCATAGTAGAGTCACTCATATCATTGATATCTGGGGACCTGTTATAGGTACCAAAGAATATACAAAGAATGTATGAATTTAAGAATACTTATTTATATGGTATGATCATGAATTAATGAAAGAATGATTTGGAAGAAAATCTAAGAGAATGAAATAATCCAAAATGATTATTCATGCAAAAATAATGAAAGAATCTTGAAAGAATATCTGCTCGAAAATAATTGCAAAGATATATTCCATTAAAATAACGACGTTCAGATATATGCCCATTTCACAAAAAGTTCCCATTGTCTCTAGGCTAAAACAACAAGCATGTTTTGAATATTACTCTGAAAAAGCTCTAACAACTTCTAGTATTTCTTCTGCAGTCCAATTATTTAGAACACTCCCAGGTTCATAGGGACAGATATCCAACATAATCCCTTCTTCGTTCGTATCTTCATGTATGGCATTGCTGCCCTCTTCCCTCAGTACACTTCTCTCAAGATGAATGATTCCCCATAATACAAAGGTTTTGGATATGTAGGGAATTATTATTGGTTCTCATTTAATTTCCTCTCCACTTAGGCGTGCCCTTCTTCTTTCTTTCCATTTTTCTAGCTCATTCATTCTCTGTTTTATGTCTGGCTTATATCATAAGCCAAAGCGATCTTATTTTTCCTTCAGCACTGGAGCCTCAATTCTTCCTTGGAGACACCTCCCTAATCCTCTTCCGGGTAAAGTTCTTTTCTCTATCAACAATAATAACCCCATCTTCGTGGTCTTCGATATTTTTGGTATTAGAATTTTGCTCTCTTCAGAAATAAATGTTGCGTTTACAAACTCCAAAGATCAAAAGGAGCATTCAACAGTTTAATCATTAATTTACACATATAGAGAATCATTAGCTATAGCTGCTATGATGTATTCTTTGGCGTTTATTGTCACTAGCCGACCTTCTGACACCAACTTCAACTTCTAATGTAACGATGATGGTACAGCCCCCGTCGAATGTATCTATGGCCTTCTTAATAGGCAATTATAGGAGGGCTTGATATCTATTACGAGAAAATCCACATTGTAAATAGTTGGGCCGGTCAATAAGGGTATCTTAATTTTTTTCATGACCTTTCTTTCTATGCCATCGAATGCCCTAACTATAGTTTGGGATGTCTTCATATGCGAACTATCCACAGGCAGCCTGTTAAGTGTGGATAGGGGCAATACATTCAATGCTGACCTGTTATCTATCAAAACTCCTAGTAAGGTATACTCTTTGCATCGGGTGGTAATATGCAAAGCTTTAGTAGACCTCATGCCTCCAGGTGGTATTTTGTCATCGTTAAAGAAGATAAAGTTATCAGCGCTTATGTTGACCAGCCGATCTAATTTGTTGACAGAGATGTCATTGGCCACATAAGTTTCATTTAGTACTTTCATTAACGCCCTTCGATGCACCTCTGAACTTAAGAGCAAGGCTAGCACGGATATGCGAGCTGGTTGTTTATGTAGTTATTCCACAACACTATATTCGCTGTGCTTCAAGAATTTAAGGAATTCCTTGGCTTCTTCCTCTTTTACTGGCTCGATAATAAGTAACACAGGCTCGATTATTTTTTCTTTTTTTGCTCCGTCACTATGGCCTTTCCCTTTACCGGCTCAGTTGGAGGATTTATCAAATAGTAGCATTTCCCACTATGCGTATAAAAACCCATGCCATGATCCTCTTTTACTATATTGGCTAAAATTTCCATTCCCTGGATGGTTGTGTTGTACTCATAGTTCCAAGAGACTTTCTTGTTATCCTTGTAAGAGAAGGCTGCTGGCTTCTCGATTATTATCTTTGGCATTATCGGTACTCTCGCCTTCTTATTCCTTGGTCGCGAGATGATGACCACAGGATGGTTTACTTTCGGAACCCTTGTTGTTGGTTCTGACGCTCATATGCTTCCTTCTTCCTAGACTTCTTCGTAGAACTCTACTTCCTTATCGTCCATCATGCCTTAAATTAAGGCTCTGAATTCTGTGCACTCCTGGATCTCGTGCCATTCTTCGTGATGGAACTCGTAATAATTTCTCGTCTTCCTACATTTCCCCTCTAAGTCTGAATTAATTAACCCCATTTCTACCATTTTCTTTAAGACCCATTTCAAAGAGGTTCTTACTTTCGCAATATCTGCCTTGATTTTCCTCTTCATGTTTCCACTTATCACATTTACCCTCTTATCAACATGGTTAGGTAATGCATTTTCCATACTAGGCGAATCATCAAACTTAGCAACGCCCATGCTAATCAACCTTTCAACCAAATTTTTGAAGGCTGTGAAACTTTCTATTGAGTGTCCTGTAATTCCCGCATAATAGTCATATTGTGCATTCGCGTCGTACCATTTGGGGTATGGAGGTTGCAGGGGTTTTAAGTAAAAAGGGGAAATGACGTGTGAATCAAACAAACTTTGATACAACTCCCGGTACGGCTTTGGAATTGGTGTGAAATGGGGTTTCTCAGTGTTTTGTCTCATGCCAGATTCCTGTCTTGATGGACATTATTGTTTAGTAGCCACCTTTCTCGGTTGGTTCACCGTAATCGATTTTAAGTAACCCTGGTTATAGGTGCTCATGCTGTTCACCTCATTCTCCTTTTTCTTTGGAGCCGCCCTTCAGTTACTTTCTCCAGCCTCGATCTTCCCACTCCTTATGGCATTTTCAATCATTTCTCCATTCATAATTATGTCAGAAAAGCTTTTCATGGCACTTCCCAACATATGTGTGATCAATGGTACCTTCAGTGTGTTAATGAAGAGTATTGTTATCTACCTTTCGAGTAGCGGTGGCTGGACTTGAACGGCAACCTCCCTCCACCTTTGCGCGTATTGCCTAAAACTTTCATTAGGCTTCTTCTTCATATTTTACAGGGTGATTCTATTAGGGACCATATCTGCTACATGACTGTAATGCTTCATAAATGCTTGTACTAAGTCCCTCTATGAACTAATCTTGGTACGGCTTAATTGATTGTACCACTTAGATGCTACTCCTGTGAGGCTATCTTGAAATCAATGTATAAGCATTTGGTCATTGTTAACGTATCCAGTCATACGCTTACAAAACATGGTAATATGAGCTTCAGGGCAACTGGTCCAATTGTATTTCTCAAATTTTGGCAGTTTGAATTTATGAGGAAATAGAACTCTCGTATTTTGAACTTGTGAGGAAGTACTAATTCCGGGATCAAACTCAATTTTTTAGCATCAATCCCCTAGTAATTCTCACTGCTTTCCATAGCTCTGAATTTTTCTTCGAGCCATTTACATCTTTCCTCCAGCTATTTTGGCAATTCCTCATTGGTTTTCTCTTTCTCAACCACTTTGTCAAAATAGGGGGCAATAGGAATTGTAGGGTTCTCTCCGAAGTTAAAACCTAATCCGATCTAAAAGTTCATTGGCATTGAAGTGCCAGCTTGAATATGTTGAAGCCTGATTGTAACAGAGGACCTGCGTGGGTGCTTGGGGCTGTACATGTGAATGAGTAAAGCCTGGAAGATAGAGGGGTCCATCATTATCTCCTTCTTCAATATTAACCATGGGGTTCTTTCCTTTGTCATTTCCCCCGGCAAACAGTTGTGTTAACTGAGTCATCATGCTCTTCTGTGTCTAACCGCTCCTGCATTTGGTCTTGCATCTCCTTTTAGAGATGTTCGAGCCTTTCCATTCTTTGATCCATGTTCTTCGATTTTGCTCGAGTACCGTAAGGGTGTTGGTTTTCCAGGTTAAATGAAATAATTGTATTCAATTAGGGTCTTTTAATGGTCGTTAATACATATGATGCGATGCAATACATGAAATGAATGCAAAAATATGACTTAGCCCTAATGCTTAGGACTCTAATCTTCCTAAGTAACGAGGCTAACTCCTGTCCCCGACTTGATTCCAACTCATACTTCACGCTTAGCATATCAGCTTGCACTGCCAAAGTCTGTAGGTAATCAGCTACCTTTCGGATTTGAACTACGGCTTCTCCCATAATATGATTTCTATTTCTAGCTTAGTTCTGAAAGTAGTGCAACTACTCATTCTGACGATCTTCATTAGCTTCCAGGTACTCGATCCAGATCTTGTAATTTCACAATGCCATTTCTAACTCTTTTATTCTTTCTTTCATTTCTTCAATTTTACTTAAGCTTGCTCTCAATTCCATCACAGAATTTTGATTTCAATGCCGATGGAGAGGTCCTCCTAACTCAGCGACTCTGTCCTTTAGTTCACTTTTTTCCTTTCGGTTTTCTAACAAACTCTTCTCTAGAGCCTCATTTCATTCCTGGACCTCTTGGAATTTCTTTTCCCATCTATCGGCCTTGTTCTTTTCTACTTGAATCTCTTCATGCCACTACTCCGAAGTTTTTCCCAACCTGGCAGTTCTCGTCGATAGGTGCAGCTTCTTATAATCTGTCATCAAGCTGTCTAGATCCTCCCCAGCCTTATTCTTCCCTTTTTTTAATTTCTTAGTTTCTAACTTCTGAACATCAACATCCAATCTCAAATACTTTTTTTCTTCCTCCAACTGTTCTATCTTCTTTCCTAGCTCTGAATTTCTCTTTTCAAAATCTTGTTTTATGATTTCTATCTCAAATGGAACCACTTGCAGATATTCCTATATCGATCGAAAGTCTTCTTCTCTCAGCCTGGGGATGTTGTCATTGACCCTCTTACTCCACCATTCATAATATTCAGGAGTTTTCATTGCTCCTACGGTAAATCTTTTCATCCGGTGCATTTGTTTTTAAACGCTAGACATTTCTCGAATGTTTCTCTTGTAGTTATCACCTTTATAATAAAACTCACACTGAGCTAGCCCTTGTGTCACAAGTATAAACTGTCTTGATCTATATTATCTTAATACGAGCAAAGGGGTATATCTGATAGTTCCCCAAATTCTAAGTAAAGGGACCCAGTCGAAGTCCCAACATCAATACAAAATCTCATCAGGCACCATTCAAGGATCTTTCCATTCAACATCTTTATCTTGGAGATTTTGAAGGATCGACATCCATCTTTCTTCTGTAATGTCGTCATGTCTCGGTGTCGCTATTAATTCTTTCAATGCAGAATAATTTTCAGAGAATACTTGGTAAGAAATTTTATCCACTTTCCAGAAGTGACTGTGAAACCAAACTAACAAGAGCTGTGCACAACCAATGAATCTTCCCTCACCTGTTCTTCGACACACATTCAAAGATCTGAATGTCTCAACCAAAATTGCTAAGACAGGTGTGACCCTCCTATCAAGTTGATCGAACAAATCTGCAAATGCTCCGTCTACATGTCCTAATGCTTTAGGGAAAATAATCAACCCGTAAATACTCAAAGAATAAACATCGACCTTTTTCTTTGTATCAGGCTGTACCAAAATCAGATCTCGCAAAGTTTTCCAAGGGATATATTTGCTTTCTCATTTTTTGTTTGATCCGCATCGTGACCCATTGCTCGCTCATTCCTATAATTTTCATTAACTTCTTTACAAAAGTTAGGACATTGGCAGCTCTAGAATAAGCTTTATCCACTTGGATCCTTGAACAACGAAGTAAGACTGTGTACTCCTACATAGTAGGCACTATGTCTACCTTCCCAAAGGTGAAGCAGCTATAAGTAGAATTCCAAAACTGGGCCAGAGCTTGAAACAAATACTCATCCACCTTGATGTCAAGCAAATAGGGCAAATCGCTACAATTATAGTAAAACAACTGTTTGACTTCATCATCCCATTAGGCCCATATTTCTTTCAACTCTTGGAGATTGTTCTGAGTTACACTAATACAAGTGAAGTCCTATAATTCTAATGTGTACCCCTTCGTCAGACTATCACCTTTCTCGAGTTACGTTCTTCCTGACCATATTCGAACAACCGTATTATTTTCCACTTTATTAAGAAATTCATTTCCATGCTAAGCTTTCTATCTCGTAACTGAATGTGAGTCAGCCCTTTCATAATGAAATGCCATGTAGTTAAAATGCCATGTAGCCAAAACAAAACACAACAAGTCAGTATCATGTATAACAATAAAATTCAATACAAACAAGAAATAATAAAACACCTATTTAGGTAACTACTAGGGGTTTGGAGTGGTTCTACCTAGGGTAGGTTCTTAAGGCTCACTACATGCGGTTCGGCTCTAAAGTAAAGGGTACCTGAACCAGCAGATTCTTCTATCCTCACCCATTATAGGCTCATATGGACCGAGTTCAGTTCTGGGGAATACATTTCCCTATGGCTGCAAGAAGATAAAAATCTCACGAAAACATAGGTACAGATGTATCCTGAAAGCAATCCACTCTCCTACACAGAGGTGAAAACCTCACGAAGGAGTAGCTTCTCACTCCTACTTAAAAGGGTATGACCAACGGTCATGCAATGCAATGTGCAGAAAGATACCAAAACTTAAACTAACACAGCAATTATAAACCACAATGATGAATATCATAATAAAGACGGATGAAATGCAACGAAAGGATCGTATATTTAAATCAAGTTTTCAATTTTTGACAAAAAGACAAAAAATAATCAACTCGTGGCTTGACTCTCTTATTTTGGCTCCCCAGTGGAGTCGCCAAGCTGTTGACACCATTTTTTAATAAAACGGGGTTAACTTGGATTTTGAAAATAAAAATGAACATAGGAGTCGCCACTAATATTTTTTGATGAGGTGTGATCGGGTCACCTCGTAAAATGGTTGTTTTTAATAAACAGTTTGGATTTATTAAAATAATGCTTTTGGTCTACGAAATTCAGAAAAACAGGTTCGGGAGTCGGTTACGTACGATGAAGGATTAGCACCCTTGTAACGCCCAAAATTGGTACCCAGTTGATTAATTAATGTCTTAGTGTCGAAGATTGAAAACTTTAAAGAGATTAAAAATACGATCCTTTAAATTTTTGAATAATATAGGCTGAAGTTTAGGATTCTCTTGTTCCGAAAGAATATCACATCCAACACGTTAGGATACGATACTTTAAACCCTCGAAACCAAGATCACATTATGGTTTCCAAAACCCATACTTTGAAATTTTAAAAGGATATTTGGCTATTTGGTTAAACGAGAAATCAAAACCCAGCACGTTAGGGCACGCTTTCCCGAATTTCCAAACGCAAAATATTGCCTTATTTAGAAAAAATTTCCTTTTGAATTTGAGTAAGAACTAATGAAATATATAAAGATAATATTCGTGTAATTTTGA
>JABFAF010280116.1:0-11893 GCA_013677275.1 Gossypium schwendimanii | reverse complement strand
CATTATCACAATTGTTACTCTATTATATAATTGTTACCCAAATTCGTATAAAGAGAAAATTTTGAAAATAAATGCAATACTCGGTATTTGGAATCTTCGAGAGGATTGAGCCCTAACGTATTGGGTTCCATTAAGGAAGCATCACAAGGCCGACCACCACGGCTAATAATTTTGAAATAAAACCGGCCATGATCCTGATGATCCAGAATAATTTATAGTTTGGAGGCACAATGAAGGAGGACCCAAACCAACATTTAAAACTGTTCTTCCAACTTTGTGATATATTTAAATATAATGGGGTCACTGATGATGCTATTCATCTTCGGGTGTTCCCTTTATCCTTAATCGATAATGCATTTTCTTGGTTATATTCATAAGCACAAGGATCCATCATGACATGGGATGAACTTGTAGGAAATTTTCTACAAAAGTTTTTCCTATTAGCAAGACGGTCCAACTGAGAAGAGAGATCGCAGTGTTCAAACAGTTAGAAGGAGTGAGCTTCTACGAAGCTTAGGAGCATTTTAAAACGCTAGTATAGAGATGCCCACATTATGGATTACCTGAGTAGTTGAGGCTTCAAATGTTCTACAATGGGTTTGATGTGCATACACGTTCAGGAGTAGATAGAGCTACAAGAGGAGCCTTAATGAGCGGAACATACGAAAAGGCATATGAGTTCATAGAAAACATGACAATGAATTCCTGTTAGTGGACAACTGAACGCTATACATATGGTTAAAAACCATCTACGGTAAAACCGCTCTTTCATTATGTTAACAATCCAACTGAGGATGTCAATTATGACAGAAATAAGGGTGGAAACCCTTATTTAAACACTTATTATCCCGATTGGAGAGATCACCCAAACCTAAAATGTGACGAAAATCAAGGAAGAGGTAACAATGCACAACCAATTAAAAATACTAATTATCAACCTCCTTATTTGTAGAAGCCTTAGAAGAGGGCCAGCCCAAATGACCATATTGTATGTGGTTAATGCTTGGATCGGATTGATTGGGAAATGTAATCAATGAGAACTAAAGTAAAATGGGTGTAGCTTGAGTGCACTAACACTATAAAAACATTGACTAAGTTGGAAGATCAAATGGGCCAATTTATGAGTATGATGTGAAATATCAAAAGACAAATTGGCATAGGAATCTCGAGCAACATATAGAATAATTGATAAGTCTTGAAAAGAGTTATATTTCTTACCTTTAGATCTAGCTAATTGCCTGTACTTAGGTACATTTAGTTACATTTTAAGACATTCCATTAGTATTTTTCTTGTTTAGCATTACATTAGGAGCTTGGAATGTACTTAAATGTTAGTTATTTTTAATTGTTTGTGGAAGGGTTGTGTGGTGTGGTGGTTTGACAAGTGCAGCATAAAGAACAAGAAGTAAATGAGTAAAGGTTTATTGGGGCTAAGGGTTGGATAGTTTGTCAACACGAATGCCGTGGCAATGCCGGGAAGATGTCCAGTCAGCACTCAAAGTGTAATGGTCTTAGGCCGAGTTGAAATAGTACCAGATATATCTACATGAAAATGAGGGAAGAAAATCATGGTCTGTTGGATTTACCCTAGGGAAAACGATTATAAAAGCCAAAGAAGGAAACTCTAAAGTGGGCGGAAAAACAAAAAGAGAAAAAAAGAAAGATACTTAGGCTAAAAAATGGAGGGTAGAAGTTGAGTAGAGACAGGAAGAAGAAGACGAAGGTAATCTCTCTCAGCCACCACATGACACTGCATCACTAGAGTGTAGGTTGGATAAGCGGAAGCTATCTTCCCGAAGTTCTTTCGTTACTTCTTGATGAATCTATGTGAATTGATTTGGTGAAAATAATGTTGAATGATACTTTGGATTGAATTTTAATTGCCAACCCATGAGCTAAATCTCATAGGGTTGGGATTACTTGATGAAACTCTTATTTTCTTTATTGAATGAAGCGTAGATCTGGTTTAATACACTATTTCAGTCAATGGTTTTTTTTACAAAATTGCATATTTGCAAACTCTAGACATAGATGAATGTACAACATGTTCATTAAATTAATATAATTCTGACAAGGTTAGGTTAATGAGATTTAAATTGAATGATATGAACAAGTGTTCAATTGAATACTTATATCAACCTCTAGACATAGAGTAGTGTTCATATGAAAAGAAAACAAAATAGTGTACGGTACAATGCTAAAGGTCTATAGACATATATTGCTTAAGGCAAGGTAACTTGAGGTCTTGTTCTCGAAAGAAGCAGACCATTTTAAAACTCTTCTGAGCAATAGATTGAGTATGGTTTTGCCGAAGCATTACTGTCAGTAAAGGCATATTCTTAGTAATCTCGAGTTTCCAAATCAACATCATAGACCCTCTATCCTCTACGGTAGTATCTTTGCCACAGTATTTTCAGTTGTTTACTTGTTCGTTTGGATATTATTCACTTAATTATTCTCGAATTTTCGATTGCACTCTTACTCTTGTTTTGTCATAGAATTTTCCATTATTTATCAGTTACACATATTGCAGACATCATTATTCCTTCAAATTACCATTGTATTCTTATCATTATTTTTTTCATAACATCAATCATACCTCACTCTAATAACTCAACCAAATTATACCATTCTAATCACTGTAGAGACAATCTCACTCATCACTTTATTACTTGTGAATATGATGTGTGAATAGTGTTATAAAAAAATTTAAAAACCAAGATTGAATAATAATAAATTAACTTCCAAACCATAATTAATATTAGAAATTTTAATACCAGGCAATAATTTTTGGACTAAATTTCATACCAGATAATAATATACAAAGAATGAAAGAATTAACAAGTTTTTGGACTAAATTTCAATTGTTTTTTGATTAAGAGCTTTATATCTCCATTTCTCTTTCTCTAATCAACATCCAAGAACCTTGAAACAAATACCCAAAGCCTATAAATGTCTTCAAAACTAGTAAGGAACCCAATTGCAGCTGTTCCCAGGCTGAAACTTATCTTTTTTCCTTCATTTCTTCATGTTTAACACAGAACCAAATGTGTTGTAAACAACCAATGCACAATGAAATATTGTTCCTGTAAGATAGTTTTTGCACTAATGTATGATCAATCCTTTCTTCTTTCCAATCAAATACATTGAAAGCCACTACTGGACCTCGGTCAAACATTACTCTTGGACCATAGATTTTGACAGTAGAGATTTTGGTTTCAGAATGTGGATGTTGGAGACTCATCAATGCATTCACCAACCAGTAAATCAAGCTCCTTGTTCTACTACTTATTAACACAAGACCTAATGAAACTGCATGGTCCAAGGCCTTGCATTGTAGGGTGTTGTTGGTTCTTGAATCTATTATTTCCTCGATGTCATACAACGGTGCCTTTCCATTGGGTGCTTCAAGCTTTAATAGTGGAACAAGGCTGACTATCCCAACATTTGTGGTTGAACCTTTCAAAACAGATGAAGCAATGGATTTCTTAATAAACAAGTAGCAAAACCCTGATGGGTTTTCACAAAACAAAAACTTTGAAAAATGAACAAATAAGGAAATCAAGGTCAAACAATGAAAGCCCTAAAATCTCCATTTCTTTAGCACCTAATGCAGTTGCATCAAGCAATACATGCCATCCATTTTCTTTAGCTAAACTCATCCATGTAGATGAATATCTAGACCCAGTAACCTTTGATTGAAGTGGAATGATAAATAACCCATTTTTTTTCATTATCTTCTTCCTTAACTTCTCTGTTTGAATTTGTAGATTACGCCATGAAAAACAAGCTGACATGTCTAGTATGAAATTTATTCCAAAAAATATGAAAAAGGGGAGTGATTACCTAGGACACAAAATTAACACTATCATTCAATTGAATCAAAATAAATCTACTGACAAACAAACAAACGTTAACTTATGCTAAAATCAATGATAAATTTCTTTTTCTTGACAACCTTTTCCTTATTTTTTGCACATTTCCTTTTATCGACTTTTCATTCCTTTATAAATAATCATTAACCCAAACCCAAATCATTCTCCATATATATATCTCTCTCTCACTCTTTTTCATATCAATTTTCTGTAATAGTCGAATTAAAGACATGGTACTAAAGGGCATTACTTTACCCATTATTACATTGTTGCTAGCTTTGGGAATCCAGGCTGGGTTTTCACAGAATATTAGCAAAAGTTTCCCAAAGGGCTTCATTTTTGGGACTACCATTTCAGCTTTCCAGGTTGGATATTTTTTTCATTTTTTTCTAGTAAACTATCTATGAAAGTTTCAGTCTATTCTTACCTTTGAGAGAGGAAGATGAACGCCCTTTCCCTACTAGTGTAGTTTAGATTTCGATAATGAAAGGTGAAAAAGAGTAAATTAAAGATCCACACCGGCAACTGGTGCTGAGAACCATTGTTGGCTGGTGGCAAGTATTAGATTGAGGTGGCTAGGAAGGGGGAAGCGGAAGAGGTTTCATTTGCTGGTGAAGAGAAAAACTTTGGAAAATGTCTTACCAAAATGAAAAGGGTAAGACGTTTTCCTAAAATAAACCCTTCTTTTCTCGTGTTTTGGAGATGGTTTTACTGTGGGAATTCATTTTCCACCAAACAAACTGTGGAAAATAATAAAAATGTTTTTTGTATAAAATTTTACAGGTAAACAAACACAGCCTTAGTGATCGACGAGCGAGTAGGGAAAATAGTTTCAAAGCTTCCCTATGGCAGTGTTTGAAAAAATTCAATTCAAAAATAGTTTTCTAGCGATAAATTAAAAATTTGAAATTCGAGTTGGTTTATGATATTTATAGTAATAATTTTTTTTTTCTTGAAAAATACCTATGCTTTGTGCTACACGAATCCTAGACGTTCCTGACTTTCAAATGAATGGCCTTCTCTGCTATTCTAATACCATGAATCACTTCAAGTGTGGGCTTGAACAATCACAAACCAAACACAGAACCATAATCTCAATATAAACCAATATAATTGTTATTCTCCAAAAATAAAATTCATAATTAAAAAATAAATACTCTCTACTTTATGGCAAAATAACATTATCTCAAAGTTATATAAAACTTCTATTGTGTCAATAGCTATATCAATTCCATCTATTTATAGGGAGAGATGAGAGAGTCCTAGTTTGAATTAGTAAAATACAAATAATATTTATTTAGTAGAAAAACCAGTTGTTAGTTGAACTAAAAGAGGGGATGACACTCCCTAGTAAAATATGAGGGAAATTTGAGCCTCTCCTGTATGGTTTTAACCCAACACTTTATAATTTAATCCAACTGAATACATATTTTTCTATTTCCCAAAATAAATCTTATTAATTAATTAATTTAACTATATTAATTTTTCAATTCAATAATTTTCTCTAACTCAATTCTAATTCTATTGAAGTCATGACAACTTTACCGTAAAAGAATCTATGAAGAAATATATTTAATTTCCATATTCAACATATTCACAATAAGTAATTAATTTAATTCTATTTTCAAACTTTAATTATTTAATTAAATAAGAATTCGAAAATTTTAAATTAATTATCAAGTCATTTCTATACTCAGTGAAAAATAAATTTATTTGTGAATGTAACCTTTTCTCCAACTTTATCATTTTCATCCATTTCTGTTCATTAAATTCTACATGCAATTTCTGTAAAAAAAAAAATTCTACATGAAATTCATTTCTCGTTTCAACGAGCTAGCAAAGGGACTGATTAGACGTATGTAATTAGGGCTCAAATAATTTATAATTAAGTTTTAGCTTTTCACCTATTCATTATAAACTCATTTAGTCATGAAGTTATTCTATTATAGTATCGTTATTGAGCTCTCTCCAATTGCAATTTCATACCATTACGAAAGTTACTCAATTAGTGAACGTCCAATGACCTTGTCATAAGTCTCTGCATCGTTTTGTCATATATGAGTGGGTTATCATCTTCCTATTCGACAGAATCCGTGTTAAAAACACTTCCGCCAGATTGGAAGAACTCAGGCCTACAAGAAACCCTCCTATTGCGACGAAGAACCCCATGCTGCTGACCTTTTGTAGGTCTACTATTAGGAGTTAGTTTTGGAACCATTTCTATAGGGTTTTTTATATTTACCGAAAGTTCCTCGAGTACTTCTTTACTTCAAGGTTTAAAGTCATTCATGTAACTTTCTTCAAAGAATGTAGTATGAGATGACACTATAACAATTTACTCTCTCGGGTTATAAAACAAAATACCTTTTGTTCCCTTTGGATATCCTACAAACATGCACAATTCTATATGTGAGTCTAACTTCATCACATCTTTATCCAATACGTGGGTCGGGCATCCCCAAATTTGTAAATGATTAAGATTCGGATTCTTGATATGCCACAATTCATATGGAGTTTTTGATGCTGCCTTAGTTGGCACATCATTTAGAATATAACAAGTCATTTGTACCGTATATCCCTAAAAAGAGATTTATAGCTTCGAATAACTTAACATTGAGCATACCATGTCTAACAATGTTCGATTTCTTCTCTCTACCACACCATTCTGTTGTGGAGTTCCTAACATGGTTAACTGGAATAGAATCCCATTCTCTATGATGTACCCTAAGAATTCATCAGATAAATATTCCCCACCTCGAACTGACCGAAATGCCTTTATGGGCAAACCTAGTTGTTTCTCCACTTCCGAATGAAACTGTTTGGATTTATTAAAGGTTTCACTCTTGCGGTGCACTAGGTATACATACTCATATCTGGAATAATCATCAATAAAGGTTACGTAATACTCGTAACCACCTCTTGCACTTTCGCTATTGGGGTTGCATACGTCACTGTGTACAAGTTTTAAGGGTTTTCTAGCCCTTGTTCCTTTTGCATTAAAAGATCGCTTAGTCACATTACCTTTCAAGTAAGATTCATATTGTGGAAGATCAACTTTTTTAAATGAACTTAACATGCCGTCTTTCACAAGTCTAGCGATTTTTTCTCAGTTAAGATGACCAAGTCTCAAATGCTAATGGTACGCCTCATTAGAGTGAGGCGTTTTAAGTCTTTTATTTGATATTTTAGTCTCAATCAGTTTGTAGATCTTTGGTTTGATAAAATAGAGATTATTTAACATCCATCCATTACAAATAAGATTGTGATTTCTAAATATTGCAATTCCATTATTAAAAGTCATAGTCAAGCTGTCTTTATATAAACATGCAACAAAAATTGAGCTTCTTTTGAAACTTGGTACATAGAAAACGTCTCTTAAAACAATATTTCTAAAATTAACAAAATAAAGATGTACATCTCCTACTGCTTCAACTGTCGCACTTGTCCTGCTCTCGATTCGCAATGATAAGTTCTTATCTTTGATATCTTTCATCTTCTCAAACACTTGTAGAGAAACACAAACATGATTAATGACTTCCAAATCAATGACCCAGTGGTCTATTGAATCATCACTAAACAAGATTCTATCTTAAGAGTTTCATACATTTGCCTTTAGTAGCTAGGTATTCCTTCTACTCTTTATTGTTTGCCTTAAAGTGTCCTTTCTAGCTATAGAAGAAGCATTTATACTTAGATAAATCTTTAGGCTTCCAGGTTCTCTTCCTTTTCACTTGTAGTGGCCTAGAGACCTTAGCTTTGCCTTTCTTAGCATGCTTTCCCTTCTCTTTTGAGGAAGAAGCCACAACTATGTTTGCTTTTGCTCTTCAAATCGACTGACCGCCATTTAACATCAACTCATAGGATTGTAGTTCTTTCATGAGCTATGTAAGAGTCAGGTTCTTATTGCCAAGGTTATAAGAGACCCAAAAGCTAGAAAAATTCTTAGATAAGCCTTTGAGCACTATCTCAGTTTGGGTGTTCTAGTCCAAATTGGCCTCATTATCTATGGCCTTGACAAAGTAGCCCATAAGAGTGATCATATGTTGTTGATCGGAGTATCGGGCTTCTTCTGGGCATTCATCAGGCTATATAGTAGACTGTTTTCTTGCACAATAGAAAGTTAAAATTTTGAAAATTTACCCGAATTGTGATATTTATAGCAATAAACCTTAGACCAAAATTGTACATGTGTTTTTGGATAAAAGGATCCGTAATGTTTTTCGACTTTCAACCAAATGATTTTCTTCGTTTATTCTCATACCACGAATTGTTTTGAGTGTGGGCTCGAACCAATTAAATAAAAAACACAAAACTATAAAAACTTTTCTTTTCCTTTTGGGGTGAAAACGAAAATTCTCTCTTCCTTAATAGAAATCAGAAGAATTGTTATTCTAGAAAAATATATTTAATAGCTGTGAATAAATTCTCTCTATTTTTTTAGTGTAACAATCTCTCAAAGTTATGTTAATAGCTCTACCGGTGTCATCTATTTATAGGAAGAAAAAGTAGAACCCTTGTTGAACTATAGAAGTTTATTTCAACTGCAAAAATAACTTTTTACTTAGAGTAGGAGTAAAGTGGATAGCATCCCCTAGTATTCCTATTAGGGTTGCCGCCCCTTCATATTCCAGAGAGGATTTTGGGCCTTTCTCACATCAGGTCTAATTACGAGTACTTCCCGAATTTTTTGACCTAGTACTTTGTAATTTGATCCAACCCGATTCTATTTTTCTATTTCCCAAAATAAAATTAAATATTTTATAGTAAACAATTTTCTCATCCCAATTTTACCCTTGATAAAATTATGAAAATTTTACCCCTGGTAAAAATTTCGAGAAAATATATTTAATATTTCCCTACTTAACATGTTCACTATGAGTGAATGATTTATTTTCATTTTTAGGCTTTAAAATAGCCCAAAAACATAAATTTATTATTCCGATAATTTCTAAGTAATCCATGTACATTTGCAAATGATTCCATTTCTCCACTTCCAAGAAAACCATAATCATTCTTGAATGTTTCCCATTTCTTTATTTCTATTCATTCTGTTTGTTTTGATTCAAACACGCAATTCATTTATGGTTTCAATAAGCTAGTAGAGGGACCGACTGGACAAATGCAATTAGGGATCAAATGATTTATAATTAAGTTTTCGCTTTTCTCCTATTAATTATAAACTCATTTAGTCACGAAGTCATTCCATTATAGTATCATGACAAAGCTCTTCCTAACAATATACCAGTACAAAATCATCTACTCAATACTCGTCCAATGACCATATCATAGGTGTGTTACCCTAATAGGATATCTTTAATCTCTTTGGGATAATACCCGTTCTCCCAATATGATCATATTTTATCTCATGGCAACTATTATTACCATTAAATAGTAATTAAGTCATTCATCACAAAGACTAACAACCCATGGTTATGTTTACTTTTCATCAACCATGTAATGCAAATGAGAGGATATCATTTACCCATGTCTTGAGCTATGAATTCCACTGTTGTGAATGATGCTACATACTATAGAAGTTGTACATCCAATGCACTAGCTTTTGGTTCCTTATTGATTCAAACTTATACTTTTACTTACATCAAAGTGTACAAGTCACGCATACATAGTTTGCCATCCACTCAGGATTTAGGTATGCCATACTATGAACTTCACAAGTGAATAAATCCATAAATGGATTCAGGATTATTCTGCTTGGGTCTAGTCCAATGTAATATCAGTCCAGCCAGTCATATTTATTTCTTTATCTTCTAGGAGTCGTTCGGTCTGATGCCAAGATAAGGCATCTCCGCAATTGGACTTGATAGATGACATATTTGTCTTTCAATCAGTTTGCTTATTTTTGATTAGACTAATGAAATTTTTAGGCTCGTATACTAATACAAGCTATATTTATGCATTACGATCCGACCACGTAATACCACTTAGTATCAGTTTAAACATTAGACAACCAATGAGCAACATTTTCTTCTATTTTGCTTTGCATGCAAAAATCACATGAGGTCAATAATATAAAGTATATCAATTGTAATAAATGAAATTGTTTTATTAACCAATATGCTTAAAAAAATTACAAGTTTACAAACGAATATACTACACTAAGGGCACCAGATCCAACACTTCTTTCAAACCCAAAGCTTAATAGATGCTTGTCAATTCTGTCATACCATGCTTTAGGAGCTTGTCTTTGTTTCATTACCATTAGTTATGAAACTTTCTAGTTGTTGACATATATCTCTTCTTTTAAGAAACCATTAAGAAAATCAAATTTTACATCAAGTTGATGTATTGTCCACTCCATTCAAGCTACCAAAGCCAACAACAACCTGTTGGTGTCCAGCCTTGCCAATAGTGTAAAGGTTTTAAAGTAGTCCACACCATACTGCTGACTTAATCCTTGAACTACCAACCTAGCTTTCAATCTGGTCACTGTTCCATCAACATTGAATTTTATCCTAAACACCCATTTTACACCAATGACCTTATTTTGAGTTGACCTATCAACCAACTTCCAAGTTTGGTTCTTGTGAATCATGGACATTTCTACCTGCATTGTTTCTCTCTATCCATTTTCCTTTGCATCTTCCTTATAATTGGAAGCCTACAACACGACAACATCACACCTTTCATAGAATTCTGAGATAGGTCTAGTGTTTCTCATAGGAAAACCATCATAGTCTTTATCCTCCTGAGCTACAAATACCCCTGGCTGCAAATTTGCTTCACGCTGTCCATCCTCGAGCCTCTCAGCTTCTGATGCATTCCAAGTACCTTCATCATTAAACTTCACATCCCAGCTCATAAATACCTTGTTGGTGAAAGTATTAAAGATCCTATAGCCTTTCCTGATATTGTTATTGTAACACCCCATACCTAACCCAATTGCTTGGTCCAAGAACCAATAGTAACAGTCTAACAAGAATTACATAACAACAACTCTAACTCAAATTATCCACAACTTAAAAATCACCAAGCTTAATTCATATTTACCTTATAACTTAACTCTAATATCTTTAGTTATCACCAAGTTTCGAAATATAACTTTAAATAAACTTTCTACAACTTCTAAGGTTCTTGTAAACAATTTGCCTTATTTGGCATGTATATGTTTATATATACATGTACAACGACTTTGAATTTAAAAATTTAATAAAAGTTCACTTATTTTAATGCCAAGGTGTAGCCTCTAAGGAAGCCCCACTATATACATACACAATTTCTGAGTTTCACCCAACTCTTAGGAAAATTGGTTCGATCCTTCTCACATATTTAGGACTATGACTACTCTGCATTTGAGCAAAAAATTTATAAGTTCGGTGAAATTAGTAAGTTTCATATAAACTGAAGTAATGTGCAAACTCAATCAAATTTTGATATGCACACAACCATACTAGTGTGTACTTGCACATGCTTATTAACTATGCATGAGATCCGCAGCTTTCCTGGCGAATTGGTATATGCGTGTACTACGGAATACCGTTTTTTCTTAGGAAGCTTCTTATCTTTCCAGCTTAATTAAATTGAAACATAATCGGGTTACTCAATGTTCTGTGACCCATATCCCTTGGTCTCCCTAATTACATTCTTTATATGATTTAGCACCCCAGTCATCTGTGAATTCCTCTTTTACCCTTAACTTTCCTCATGAATCAAGAGCGTTTAAATTTCAAATCACTATTTCTAACTTTTATGATAGATTTTCCTTACCTATTGTCCCAGCAGACTTTATTCAAATCCATAGTCCAACTATGTTCTTACACATTATGTGTTCCCTGCGTTCAATGTCCCGCCGGACAATCTAATGTTTAACATACATTCAAACTATCCCGTATTTATCATCTCGTGTTTAACATCCGGTTGGACTATCTTGTATTTATCGTTCTATCGAACAATCTTATGTGTTGACACCATTTTTATTTTGAAAAACGGGGTCGACTTGGATTTTGAAAAAAATAAAAATAGGAGTCGCCACTGATCCTTTTATTTAGGTGTGATCGGGT